>JBBDHG010000064.1:2732500-2945000 GCA_037951165.1 Lophius americanus | reverse complement strand
AAGGAAAAGTTTCATTCCAAAATGTTGTGTTTTTTCATTCTCCTTTTTTTCCATAAAGTAGTTCTTGAATTTTAACTGAAAAACAGATTTGTTTTGTAACCATGGTAAAACATTTTTTTCTGTCAAATATCTCAAAATATAAACACAGATCTTCACTTCCAGGGGTGAGTGGTTACTATTGCTGATTTGCTCAAGATTGTACGTTAGTTATCTACTGAAGTATTTACAATTAAGCAATTTCAATTTGATATTATCATTATGTCAGTTTTGATTAAGGTTTGTGTCTGTATATAAGGAAATTATAATTAGGAAATATTAAGTAAGATGGCTAGGACACTCCAAAATTATTCTGTGAACAGACTTCTATTGGTCATTGCGAATCTTTCGCAATGACTTTCTGAGGTTTGTTTACAAATATGACCAAAGTTTTTCCTTATTATGTCGGTGTGCAATAAATAGCTGAAGCGTTATGCAGTATAAACCAAGACCAAAAAAGTGTTTGAGCAAGTTAAGAGGAAGTTTTGGTGAAATTTGTTAAAATATGAATAAACAGTGTCACCATAATCCATGATTTAAAATGATAACTAAAACCTCTGCGAATTAGTGTATACTTTATAATAACTTGACTGACACTCACAATTAAATACAGCTTGAACCAAATATTATTACATAAACATTTAAAAGTGCATAATGTCTTAAGCTATTAGAGTAGATCAGACTTCATGCTCTCTTTGCGGACTAGGAACCTTTTCTAAATTCAAGTCAATTTCACACGGACACTTAGTCTTGCGACACCGCGCTGTCAAAAACAGGAAGTTAAGAATGTAAAGTAATGCAGCATCTCCGCTCGTTGATCTAATTTCATTTTTTATTTTTATTTTTTACTGTATGTAACCCATCGCCAAAACTACCAGGACATATTTATTTATCCTCTGTAAGGTGAGTGTTTTCGTTACTGCCGTATTTCTCCGTTACCGACATGTTTCATTGAGTTTTACCTACGCCTGATAATGAACTGTACTGTTAGCCGAGCCGCCGCCAAAGCTGCTAGCAACCGAGTCAACAAGGTCTTTTTGTCTCCATTGTGAAAGTTAACGACTAACGTACAGCTGGTTCGGGTACAGAGCTAAACAGGAAAGTGTGTGCACTTAATTCACAGCATGATAGTAAAAAAACCAAAAACGATTAGATACGTACTTTCATGTCAGCTCATAGACTTCACCGGCAAACGGTGAAGTCTATGATTGACCAGATGTACTTAATAACCCTGTCATATTCAAACCAAGCGTTATTCAGTAACGTGTTGATCCAGCAAACATATTTAATTATTGTTCATATGCTGTTATGTCTCATAAATCCAAATGTAACTTTTTCTAGAAATAATTTATTTTATTTATTCTTATTGCTTAAGGTTGCTTTCAGTTTCCAATTTATCCGGGACACCTAGGTAACGCGAATGCAATTTGGACGCATCAGCTTTTGTCTACTTGACAAGATGACCTACCTGATATGCTTTGTTAATAGTGAAAGAGTGTCAGTCGGGTCAAATACACAGTCAGTCTTCCCGTATAATGCCCAGCTAATCTGGTAGAGACTAAACACATTTCTGTAAATTTAGTTAGCTTGTCCCTATAATTGATTTATTTTGAACTATGTGTTAATGTATGATATGTAGAAAGTTAGGCCCTCAAACATGATTTCTGCCAGCATACATATATATGCTAAAAGCTGTACCTCTAATTCTCTTTGTGATTAATGTGCTCCCTTGCTCGTCACTTACACACTGGCTTTCTGTGTGACCACAAGTTATTACACTGTTTTAACTTTTTTTTTTCACTGTTAAAAGTTTCTTCCAGTCTCCAATTTATTAGACACACATAGATGAAACCAATGTCTTGATTTTCACTAACTCTAGACTCTAGACTAACTAGACTCTTGTGATGTAGGTGAATCGCTTTTCCTAATGTTGATACATTGTCCACACCATTAATATCAGTTTGTGTAGTAGCAGCACTTCTCAGCATATAAGACTACTGCAGGTGCACCAATTTGCAGTAAATATGGAGATGGAGGTGTTTATATTCTAGTGATGCGCTGTCTGTTAGTGACGATTTTGTGGCTGTGCTTCTTTATGTTTCTAGTTGGGGGGGTTTTTCTGACTCTTTAAAAGCACTTTCTAGCCTTGGATTACAAAGCTGTCAAATAAAAAAACCTTTAACTACATACATACTAGTCATTTTGTTATATAGTTTATCTACAATTTCTCTAATCTTAAGAACATCCAATAGCATTTCCTTCAGTTTTATAGTATTTTATTTAGAGGGAAAAGAATATCCAACAATATCTGAAACAAAGATGTACTGCATACCTCAACACAAGTTATCCTGCTCTACCAATTACCGATTTGGTCCCAGCGTATTTTTCCAAATAGGAATTCCGTTTTATCCACTGTATGGAAATAAGAAATATTCTCATGTGTTGTAACAGTGATGTGTGCTGTGGCATTACAAAACTAAATGAATGTAACTGTTGATTGAAATACCAGCAAAGAAACCTTCAATAACAACCTCTACTTTATTTTTATGTAACAAATACAGAAATATAAATGTATTTCTCTAAAGGCAATAAATAATTGTGCAGCAGCTATTGCCAAATTAACATAAATTAAAAGTCCAGTTTAAAGCAAATCAGCGACATGAAATTGGAACGATTCAAAAACTTTAAATCACATCGAGACACAAGAAAGTGAATATTAGATACTTTTTATCCCAATTCATGCAAGTTGTAAAATTAACTAACAAATACACATAAACGTAGAACTGAAATGTATAGATGGACCCCATTGTTAATGATATTCTTTCCAGTTGTTTCAGTCTATTAGAGTAATATCCAATATCAGTATAAGATCGATGGATCCATAGGCCTACCATAAATAAAACTTTGTACACGTCAGCTGTACTTGGTATGTGCATGAACCTTTAACTTACAAGTAAATGATTATCATTCAATTTGTGATGTTCTTGAATGTGTTGGGTTTGTCTTTATTCTGCAGGCACATGGCATGCAAACCAAACTATCTTTGGAGCAAAGAAAAGCCAGACACAAGTTGAACTAATGCAGATGGTTAGGTAAAATATACTCTTTAATAATACAATGCTAACACTGATAATCTCTTGAAAGAATTAGAGGGCTTTAGTCAGTTTCGGCTTTGGGTTTTTGTCTGTTACAGTCCTAGAATGGCCTCAGGAATGCAAGAGAAACAGTACACACCATCTCTACTCAATTTCTTCGTTTATAACCCTTCATTTGGACCCCGGGAAGGAGAGGTGAGTCAGATCAGCTTTTGTTAAACTTTGTTTTTTGAAATTGCAGAGTTAACTAAAGGTCTGTTTTTGTTTTTCAGGAAGAGAAAAAGATTTTGTTTTACCACCCAAGTGAAGTAGAGAAAAATGAGAAGATCCGAAATGTTGGCCTTTGTGAAGCCATTGTACAGTTCACCAGGTAAAGACTTTAGTAATATACCCAAAGCAAAAGCAGATTATAACTGCAAAAAACATTTTACCAAGAGGGTTGTTGAGTTTTACTTAGATTCTTGGAGTCTTGACAAGATGTTGGATGGACTTTATAATTATATCTAACATGAATTATTTCACTTAGTTTAACAAGCGTAATTTATTTAAAGGCGAAAGAAAAAAGCAATAAGTGTCAAGAACAGGACAGTGCTGCAAAAAGAAACCAAAGACATTGTGTTACATATCAGCTATCTGTGAAAGTTAATAAGCAGATAATCTTGTTAGTATGTGTTTCCCTCTTTTCATTGCTGGGTCGTCTGCGCTCCAGGACATTCTGTCCAACAAAACCAGCTAAGTCCCTGCACACACAGAAGAACCGTCAGTTTTTCTTTGAGCCCGAGGACAATTTCTGGATAGTCATGGTAAATGCTTATATTCACGGTACTTGTTGACAGCTTTACGGCTCTAATTCATGTATCTGCTATTTTAATCTTTAATTCATTTGTCAGGTCGTTAGAAACCCAATGATTGAGAAACCAAACAAAGAGGGTAAACCTACAGTAGAATATCAGGAAGAGGAGATACTTGTGAGTACTGAGAGATGCTCATTATGAACATCTGTATTTCTTCCTTAAATATTGTTTGTTTAACATTAACCTTTTGCCCCTGCAGGACACTGTTTATGGTGCGGTGGTTAGGCAATGCTACAGCATGTACAAAGTGAGTAAGCAACCAATATTTTTATAGAATCTGGCAGGTGTCCTTCTGACATATAATTACAGCACAAACAACTGGATTTACGTCGGCACCTCCATTCGTTTTGAATGACGATTTGAAGTCCACTGTTTGCTTGAGCTGTGATATCATAGGGTCTGGTGTTTACATGCGCCGGCTCGTTTTTAATCGGTGCAGCAGTGAACAGCTGCGTGACATGCACAAAAGCAACAATTATGACGTGTTTTATCAGATGGGCGTCTGTCATAGGAACAAGGCAGTTTTTTCAGTAATCATGATGCTTTTGATATAGCAACAGCTTGATAATAACACAGGTTTACTTCTAGTAGAGGAAAGAGGGATTTAGTCTACCACAGTTTTTCTCAGACTTGTTTAATTGAGTTCAATATTGTTACTACTTATGTTACTTTGTCACCATAATGTTTAATTCTTTGAGAGTTTGTATTAAGAACAAACTCTTTGCTGTGGTCTAGTTCATCAAAAGCTGATATCATGCACCTGAGTTCATATGCTGGTCACATGCAGACATAGCACAACCAGGAAGTGTTCCATTATTTTTTATTAATTCTCGATGGGGTATTTATACGGAGCATTTTCATTCCAATTAGCCTTTAAAAAAAATCTAATTGAAATAAAGGGGTACATGTAAATCCACCTTACCACAAATTACCAGTTTTATAACGAAAAATGAATCATCTTCTGTCTGTCATTATTTTCCTTGTGCTGCAGCTCTTCAATGGCACATTTGTCAGATCAATGGAAACCGGAGGAGTGGAACTGCTCATTCAAAAACTTGAAAAGTTCTTCTACAGGGTAACTTCTTCATTACTCAGTCAGAATCCAAATCATTATTTACATGCTCAGCATATATTGACTAACTTCGACTTCATGGTTCATTTTAATCTAACAATGTGCACATAGTTATTTATAGAAAACTCCAGTAGAGCATGAAAGTCAAAGGTTTCTAAAGGGCCATCTGTTGGAGCTACTTAAGTCATGTCTCGTTTCCTCATTAGTATCTGCCGTGCCTAGGTGTTCTTAATTCATATAAAGGCAGCTATGGTATCCTTACAAATATTTGAAAAATCTTTTTCTAATCAGCGAAAACCCATTTAGGTGACCGCAGACTTCCCTTTTCATCATGTTACCAAACTCGGCCAGACAGAGAGAGGCTGTGGTGTGCTTATCAGAGGTTTCATATCAGTGGGTCTCTACCTCAGGATGAGGCAAACGTCTCTTCTTAGCATCACTCCAAGAGTTTCTTATTCCCCTGTCTTTATTGCACTGTAAGCAAGTGTTCCAATGTGAGTAAACTAACTCCTTTCTCCTGTCCTTCTCCTCTGTCTTTGGTCTATCTCTTGTTGTTTTTTGGCACGTGTGTCTCGGGGGTCTCCAGTATCTGCAGACTCTCCACTTGCAGTCCTGTGATCTACTGGATGTATTTGGAGGCATCAGCTTCTTCCCACTGGACAAGATGACCTACTTAAAGATTCAGTCCTTTGTTAACAGAGTGGAAGAGAGCCTCAGTCTGGTCAAATACACAGCTTTCCTGTATAACGACCAGCTCATCTGGTACGGACTCAACACTTTGCTGTAAATTTTTTTTGCTTGTGCCTGAAATGCAACCCTACAGACACACTTGTACACATAAACATGTAAAATCCCAGGAATGGCCTTTTCTGAACACATCTTTGTATGCAGTAATGACGCCAGCATGCATATATATATATATATATATATATATATTTGCCAGAAGCAGGCCCTGTAATTCTCTTGGAGGTTAACGTGATCTCTAACACCTCGCTAGCACCCTTGCTTGTAGTGCGAGCCCAAGGTTGTGTTCTGAGAGTTGCCATGTTTAATTTTATGCTTTTTTGTTTGGACTGCAGGAGCGGTCTGGAACAAGATGACATGAGGATCCTGTACAAGTACCTGACAACCTCACTGTTCCCCAGGCATTCTGAACCAGAGGTGAGATTGCATGAGGGAGAAGCGGAGTGGTAGGGAGACAAATTTAGGATTTCAAAAAAGGAGACTAAGGACATGGGGAAGTTTGTGGAGGATGAATGTAACAAAGTCCAGTGAACAGTATAGTTCTTAATATGACAGAACCATCCAGCATTGAAAGTGTGTGCTACTTATTCTAGGCCACACCCAAATGATGAAACATGATCTGAAAGATGTTTTTTATTAAAAATGAAACATGCTATTGCATATAAAAATAATCTCTGAATATTGCTAGCAAAGATTAGCCTCACTTGGTTCTCTGAACCACTCTTTGTTCCCCTAGTTGGCTGGGAGGGACTCTCCTCTGAAGCCAGAGGTTGCAGGGAATCTATTGCACTACGGAAGGTAAGCCCCTCATACCGTTTATCTCTATCGGTTACAAATGGATCAACAGGCTAGTAGTGCATGAAGGGGTCCTTGGGTTTTTAATGCGCTCAAGAAAAAAAAGAGAGACCATTGTAGGAGGGAATTGCTGGCTGAGTTAATTCATCAAATAGTTTTACCGTATTTTCCCAGAAATCGTGTGTGATAAGATGGCGGAATGCGAAACAAAAGCCGCTGAAAAGGAAAGACAAGTACAGTCTTGATTGTGGGTGGACACAGAATTCATTAGATGAGTGTTATGTTTCAGCTGAGAACACTTCGGCATCCCTCCGCCCCCTGGGGGCCGGAGAGGATTGTATGACGTCAGCGGGGACTGCTGCTACAGCAGTGAAGTTTATGTAGTTTTTTAGAATAAACCTGAAGGATGGATAATAGATTCATTATCATATCTGACCTGGTTTTTTAAACATATTTATAATATCATTTATTGGCTTTTTTTCGGTAACTTTAATCTAAATATGCAACTTATGTTTAAGAAGAAGCCTCCTTAAAAACAACTGGTATTTACCAATACCAGTTAAAAAGAGCCGAGTTGCACCTGAAATGGACCATACCTAGATTCAAGACAAGGTTTCCCCAAGCAGTAGTTGGTATATACATACCAAGTCATGATAACAGCTATAAAAAATACCCCATAATAATAGAGCACAATATGTGTTATGTTATATATGTTATAATGTTATTCTGTAATATGCTCTTTGCTGCTGTAACGCTGGAATTTCCCTGTTGTGGGACTAATAAAGGTTTATCTTATCTTATCTTATATTAAAAAAAACAAAAAACTCCTCTCCTCTTCTTGGCTGATGCATCAATTTGGACTGAGTCAAACCCAGCCAGCAGGAGTCTGCTTCAAGATATTGTGACAATTACTTGCTGCTTTGATTTTAAATATTTTTACGAATATTCATGGGATCCAGATGATGATTTTAGCCTTTTAAGGAAACGCCTGACTTCCCATATTTTTGATAGATTTGTGTGTTTAACTGTTTTAATAGTTGTGTTTGTGTTGAAGACTAAAAACTAGAAACAAAGTTGAAAAGTTGTGAATTAACTGGGGAGTTGCGTGGAACTCCCATTCCTGTGGGCCACGCTGGAAAAAGTTGAAGTAATTTATTTTTGCAAGTCTAATACATTTTGCAGAGGATTTTAGAACTCCACTCTAATGCTCTAGCACATATTCATCACCTACCAGAGCCTATGCAGACGTTACCCAAATGTACTTGATATGTGAACTCAAATCCGTGTCTCTACTTTACTTTGCCAGTCCTCGAGTGCAAAGTCCTGTGAGAATGTGTCTGAATGGATAGAGTCCTTTTGTGTGAAACACGTGTGACATAACCAGAGAATCAGGTCGGACAAACTCCAGAGATGATGTAATAAACCTATTTGACCATAACGTGAAATGCTCTGCTCAAGCCTTAGACCCCCCCCCCCCCCCCCCCCCCCCCCCCCCCCTTATAAAGTTCAATACGATGTTAAGAAACATGAAATCACAATTACAAATTTATATTAAAAAAAATATATTTTTAGCATTAAGTACATGGCCACAGGAGTTGTTCGAAGTTTTAGAGGATTGAAAGATAAAATCTTTATAAATCCCCACACAGGAAAGGCATTTGTCGCAGCAGCTCAATCATTGTTCTACGTCTGCAGAAGCTACGTCATCTCAGTGGGATGGGTCTGAGCTAACAACTGTGCATTCTTTACTTATATAGAAATTTTGTGCATACCTTTGCAAATTGCTTAAGACTGGATGTGTTGATCTTCGAGCGTTGTCGTAGCAACTCTGACAATCCACTTATTGCCAGTGTTTGTGCTAGCAACAGCAAGGTGAACAAGTGACACTAAGGAAGTCGATGCGGAGGAATAAGAAACAAAGTGTCTGTGCTTTTCACAGGCAATACTTTAAAAATCTTCTATATCTAATTTTCAAATTAGCACCATCGTGAAGGGCTGCCGAGGCCGATGGGAATACTAGACAAACTATAAAAAGTTGAACTGTTTGTAAAGGAAAATTCAGGTGATGCCTCCCCTTTGGAAATAATGAATTTACCTGCAGTCTATCCATTTATTGCTGAGTCAAGTAATCACTCATCATTGTTGTGTTGGCGTCATTTCCACAGTCCCTACTGGGCGGCACTTTTGGTTACTCTTCTGTCATAGCTTTTTATAAATAGATTAACATAACGAAACTTGATGTTTTGGACATTATAAGTTTGACGATGTTTGAGAACCTAATGGAGAAAGCATGCCACACATCGTAGCTGCGTGTTCCAAACTGGGCCGAACGAACATGGTGCATCACCACTATCACCGCACCCAAAGCAATGCCGGTAACGTGGTCAATTAGTGTTTAATTCCTTCCTTGACAGACATTTACCACCATGGGTGCATCAAAGACACCCAACAGGTTGAACTACATTCTTTTCATTTAGAAAAAAAGAAGACAAAATTCCTCATAACTAATTTAATATTTGCGGTTCCATTTATCTCCAATCTCTTTCTGACAGCGTTATAAAAATTACACCGTTCTGGAGCTATTGTTTTAAATTTAGAATTGTGGTTATTAATAGTGTATATATATATATATGTCCCATTACTGGGAGGTCATCCTTAGTTTTTCTGCTCTCGCCAGGTTTTTAACAGGACCCACCTATCTCAAAGACCCAGATGCCAAATTCCGATTTCCAAAGATATTTGTGAGTACAGAGGATGGCTACGAGGAGCTTCATCTGATTGTTTATAAGGTAAGGGATGGTAAATATGATCCATTATTTCGTGACATCCAAAGGCTACATTCAATACTTCACTCATACATAAGCCGGAGTTTTATAAAATATTATATTAAAAATTGGAGTAGACGTTTTTTGATTTTTATAATGTGACTGGATTTATTTAGGAACTACAGCTTTAGGAGGAAGTTTTCCATTGCTTTATCGAATGATATGGATTTGGGGGATTATAAAGCTCAATTTTAAAACGATGAAGCACATCCCATGATGCTTATCACACAAATGTGATTTCTAACCTGGGTGACCTTGATTCTGCTTTTAACTCACACTGATCTGCTGTCTTGCAGGCGATGAGTGCAGCAGCATGTTTTATGATTAGTGGTAAGTATGCACCCAGTCACACACCCATTGTAATTACATTCCTTTCTCCATTCCTTGGTTTTATCTTGTATTATCCTGTATTCTGGCCATTTTGCTGCTCATACAAAGAATTACTTTCAGTTGTTGACTGATTTCTCTCCTCGTCTTTTTTTCAGCCCCTGTGGAGCTGACAAGGGACTTCTGTGAACAGCTAGACAGCTTGGTGGGGCCTCAGCTTACACTGCTGGCGTCTGACATATGTGAACAGTTCACCGTTAATCGCAGGACATCAGGGTCAGTAGAATCTACCGATCTCTAACTTAACAACATCTCTTGCTTTCATCGGTTTTTAGCTATTTGAGAAAATAGAAGTAGTGATATTTAATGAACACCTAAATTAAATAAATGCATTATCAATTCAATTGATTACCAAGGAAATAATAATCAACGCTAATCAACCATGAAGTTTGAATACAAATCAAGTAGATTTATTAAAAGTTGTACAAGACTCCACTCTATGTGCTTAGGTTTCAACTGTCAAGGATTACCACGACCTGGATGAAGGAGAATCCACAGAAAAATAATAATCCATTTTTTCCCGATATTTCCATATTCCAGCCTCTCAGTTTTGGGAACTTTGTATTTTCACATCTTATTTGATGGTTAATAGGATATCATCTGGTGATTAATTTGAGTAAACCAAGTAATTGATTACATCAGTTTTGGTGTTTGAGAAATGTGTTGGATATTTATAGCTATTCAAATATCTTCATTTGCTTTTATGGACAAGCCATATATCATCATAAATCTACCCATTTATTGAGGAAAAACTTACCATGGAGAAATCAGTTAATCAGATACTCATGTTTTTTCTATATGTACAGTCAAAAACTGTTTCCGGAACTTTGCTAACATTTAGAGAAAATGTTGCAACAGGACAGAAGAAATCGTTTATTAACTCAGGCCCCAGGATTGATAGAAGCCGTTTGTTATCCGTTTGGGTCCTATTCTTTGTATCAACTCTACCTTGCAGGCAGCAACAGATACGAGTATAAAACACCGGATAGCATTAGGGCATAATTTAGAGGTAACTCAAGCGAAGGCTTTAAAGACTGCCATCTTGGCCGACTCCTCTTTAACTCCAGCAGTTAGCTTCAGAAACCACCTCCGCTGCAATCCAAGACTGGAGTCCTTGGACTGGGCAATGTGAGGGGCACCTTTTGTTATCATCCTAATAATATATACAATTAATAAATAAAATTGTCCTGAATTCCTCAGCTGGCATTCATGTCTGTGTCCTGGTTTGGCCTGATGACACTGAATAATTTGATGAGGTGTTTGTATGGCCTGTTTGAATACATACAGTACAAACGCTTGTCCACAGACGCCGTACGAGGACAGTTGTCAGGTAAGAAATGGAAATAACTGGAACCTCAGCTCACCATGGGTGGCCAAATGAGTAAGCTTAATTAAAATAAACATCTTCCTTTTTGGTGAATGGGCTCATCCACACTATTTAATTTATTAGTAATGAGTGTCCACTGAACCGGGTGCTTCATCTTCAATTGGACAAATGCTCCTACTGATGTATACAAGGGCCATATGTATTAGTCCTCGATATGTACATATAAATTAAAAACATCAGCACCTCACAGAAGTGAATTATATTATCTTATCACCTGTGACTCTATGAGTGAAAGGATTATGTATCTTCCACAGTTAATTAACATGTTCAACTTTACCGGTTTTCTTAATTTTCCTTTTCTTCATTCTTGTGTCCATTCAGGCCCGAGAAGGAGCCCCAGTTTAAGTTCATCTACTTTAACCACATGAACCTGGCGGAGAAGAGCACCATCCACATGAGGAAGACCGCCAGTGTCTGCCTCACCTCTGTCCATCCTGAGCTCATGAAGATTTTGGGTGACATCAACTGTGACTTTGCGAGGTAGGGCAGAGGACATTGGTTTGGTGAAAGCTGTATCTATCTCTACTGAATTTTCTCCAGGCATTTATTCAAGAGTTTTTACAGTTACTGGCCACAAATCAGCTGAGTGGCAGTGTTGCTGACCGGAGTAAAAATCTAAGAGAATATAATGTAGATCCGTGTATTTGTGTTTGAAAAGGGAAAATGTCTTTAAGAACTTCCTACAACAGCATGTGGTTCTTTAACTGCAGAGCTGTGAAAAAGTATTGGATGCCCTCCTTATTTCTTCTATTTTGTGTCTATCTCAAAATAAACTGTGTCAGATCTGCAAATAAAATTTCAAATTAGTCTTGAATAAAATCCTAAATTATATGAATCACCAGTGTTCAAAGGAGTTTTCCAACCCATCCACCCATATTAGTGATTGTTGGTCCACTGTTTTCTTGTAACCAAATGGATTTCTGTGTATCACTACTGCAAATTAAATATCTGACACCCCACCAGCTAATTCAGGTCGTACCAAAGAATTTTATCGGGGTTCAATTCCAGACTTTGACTACAGCACTCCAAAAGTTTAATTCTATTCCTTTTGAGCCATTGACAGTAGGACTTACTTACTGCTCTGCTTGGGGTTTAGGTTTTTACTTTGTAATCTGATTGCACTTGTGCTTAAATTTACTGACTGTTGACCTAACATTCTCCTTCAGAATTTTATGGTTTAGAGGTGAATTCATGTTTCTCTCAATTATGGCAAGCCGCCTTCATCCTGAAGCACCAAAGCATATCCATAACATTACACTGCTTGTGTTAAATGTACATTTTGTCTGATCATCTGAAATGGAAAATAATTTTTCACAGCACTCTTTCTCTTAGTTGATAACTTTCTCAACTAAGTATATATTTCAATTATATTTGTGTATTAACATTCATGGTGTTTACTTTTAATTTAGATTATACCTCGTCAACATACCCAAAACATAGACACAGGAATTTATGTTATTTCATGTAAATGCAGACAGTGAGTAGCTCTAGTGGGGTTAAAAGTTTAACTACATTTCTCCATAGTGTGATGGCAGCTTTGCTGTTTTCTGAATGATACCGCTTCTAAATAGCTTTTTTTTAATGGTCAAGAATTGCTGTAGCGCCCAGAAGAACTATATATTTTTCAAGCCATTTGAGGCATTAAAAAGGCATAATTATTTATTTTACAGTACGAAATAAAGCTGATAAGGATTAGTTTGTGGCACTACCGTGTCAATCACTTCCATTTGACCGTGCCATTAGGAGAGTACAAAGGTGCATGTTTGAGATTACATGTTGTGAACATGGAGAGGAAGTGATCCCAAGATAGTCAGGGTTGTTATTCTTTAGCTACTTTTCAATTTGTCCTGCAAGATTCAAAAGGATTTATTGTTATTCAACATGTTTACACATGAAGGAACGAAATTCGATCCACAGGATCGGTAATGACGCAACAATAAGTTGCCAGTGTCTGAGTCTACCCATTCAAACATAGGTGAATATAGTATTGTGGGAAGCAACCATTCAGCGACACAGTTGTTTCCTGCATCTTTGATTGAGAGATGTATTCATTTCTGAGATTAGATTGGCTTTGGAATCGAGTATTTGTTAGATATAGTTATCACACTTGACATGGTGATTGCCTTACACTGATTTCTGGTATATTTTAATATGAAATTCAAAGTTCAAAGAAACTCTTACTACTATCTGACTCAGATCTCAAATACCATGAAAACATGTTTATGTATGTATGTATGTTTTGTAATTGTTGCCTTCATTTATGGTACTTTGTTTGCTTTCTTTCTGTCTTCCAGGATAGACGAAGACGAAGAAATCATTGTAAAAGC
The DNA here is from genome assembly GCA_037951165.1 of Lophius americanus. Taxonomy (NCBI): domain Eukaryota; kingdom Metazoa; phylum Chordata; class Actinopteri; order Lophiiformes; family Lophiidae; genus Lophius; species Lophius americanus. The sequence continues at coordinate 2,931,478 of JBBDHG010000064.1, read as the reverse complement.
TATGACAGACTACTGGGTTGTTGGCAAGAAGTCAGACCAGAGAGAACTGTATGTGATCCTAAATCAGAAGAATGCCAACCTGATCGAAGTAAATGGTATGTCTCCACCACATGACAATGTCTAAATCAATGTTAATTCCATCACCAAACCCTATCCGCCTGATATTTAATATGTACCTCACCCCTATTGCTCTCTTTGTTTTTTGTTCACTACAGAGGAGGTTAAGAGGCTTTGTGCAACACAATTCAACAACATTTTCTTCTTGGACTGATGCAGCGGACGGTGTTCCACCACACGAAAAGCTATCATTGTTTCAGGGTATCATGACAGCATTGGTGTAATGCAAATAAATGTATTGTAAAATAAGAAAAATAAATAAAAGCCCTCTAACCAACTTTTTTATTTAACCTATGAAAATTGTAATTTTCTTCTGTAATTATTTGTAGATCCAGATTTTTACTGTACATGAACTTTATTTTTATGTTTTGGGTTTTTTTTCTGTAAATACTTGTGGAACTTTGTTAACTGGTTGTTTTGATCTCTTTCAACACACATGGATTTGCTTTTTAATGATCATATTATTAACTGACATGTACAGGACAGTTTACAACAGGTGCAGAGGATCAGTGACACCTAAAGAAAGACATTTGATGTCAATAATGTGTTTTGTTAAAAACAAAATTAAAAACTGCCCCTTTAAATAAATGAAGTAATTTTATTTACTGTAATTTTTTTTATTCTTTTATTGGTGTCTCAATTTTAAAATTAAGACACTACAGTTTGAATATTTTGTCATGATGTGTGTCTCCAAAACATGCAGGGGGTTATATATACTTAATGTTTCTGGAAGCCTACAGCGCTGCTCTAACATTTAGATTTCTTTATCTAATGAATCATCTTAAATCACTTCGATAACATTACAGACCAGGATATTCTTCCCTTACAAGAAGGTAAAAAGTTTTAATTAGTACATAAATTAGCATTCCAATATATATTATCCTATTTTTCAGCATTAAGTTTCACATAAGAAACAGAAGAGACTGTTGAAATCCATTCCGTCAGCAACACATCCCTCTTTCGATGACAAATCCAAATGAGGGACCATAACACTAGAGGTTATCGTACCTCCATATCTTACCTCGAATTCATTGAAATGTTGACTTACAATAATTTACTACAGTTATAAAGAAGCTATATATTTACGATCAGAGAAATCCTCACGACCAATGGATGATTAAGGGCAGGAAGTGTCATAGATGAAGATGAACAAGAACAAATCAGCTCTTACCCCGACTGTGTTTCTGAGCCAATCGGCGTCTACCGCCCATGGACTCCTCCACCAATCAGCGCTCACCGCTACTGTAATTCTCTGCCAATTGGCGTCTGTATAGTTAAATTTCAAAAAGTCAACCGCCATGATTGCGTTTTTTTTTCAGACTGCACCGAGTACATCCGTTATTGACAAAGTTGTTTTGTAGACCATTAGCAGAAGAGGAAGTATTTCTGGAAGAAAAGCAAGGTGAGATTAATGTGTAATTATATAGTTTATATAAATCAAATATTTGGTTGCTCTCTTGGTCAATGGGGTGATATTTTGTACTGTTTCAGTTTTCACGAGCTTAATTTTTTTTTAAGACGCTTGGATTTTAGTTATATTGGCTAAAGTTCGCTCCGGTTAACATTGGGTTGCTGTTTTGAGATCTATGTAAAGTATCGTGTAAACTCTGTGTCAAGTATTCCTTAATACCAACAAAATGCCGCAACGTGTTTTGATTCACATTTTAGCCCCTTAATGGTTCTTCGTAGTTTTTCATTTTCACTAAACATAAACCTAACATGCTAAGTTAGAGCCAGACCTCCCTCAAACAAGCTGCTTTATTTACACATCGGAACCACAAATAGTTCCCAACAGTTGTAATCGAGGGAGGAAAACACAAATGTAGTAGGATAGACATTTAACTAGACATCATTCATGTCTGATAAATTTATTTATCAGTTAAAAGTTTCCAAAAAAAATAATAAAAGAACATACATAATCTATTTATACATAAACAGAACCTCTAAACTACTTTCATTTTTAAACCCATTCCACAGTAACATTAGTTTATCAACATTTACATAACCAGTACTACCATTCCAATACTACTCTTTAAGTACATAACCTTGTGTTCCTTTTACAGATTCCAACAGACACTCTAACATGGAGTCTCGGTTTGCTCACCTGCGCCAAAGGGACACAAGTGTGTCGATGCTGAGAGTAAAAATGTCCCGTAGGAGGTCTCAGTCCCTGAAGGAGAACCGAGAACGTGCTGTGAACACACGCAGGCAGCTAGACAAACTCCCAGAGCTGGAAATCTCCTCTCTGGATGCCTCCATTGCCCTGTCGAACATGTCAACCATTCAGGAGAAGATGAATAGCACAAAAGTTGCTAAAAGTAAGGCTTCCTGTTCCATCACAAAAAGCTTCACTTTTTGTTTCATTATTCCAGCTAATATGTACATTATTCCACTCCTGTTTTTTTCCCAGATCTGGCTGTAGAAGAGAGGCTGAAACAGCTTGAGCGCTGGAAAGAACGAAAAGCTCTAGAGAAAGAGAAGGATAAGAGAGAGAAGGATCGTAAAGGGGTTTTTAAGACCGGCATGTTTCATCCAACGGACACCTTTGTCGGTGCTCTACCTGCAGTCCAAGCCTCAACCAGATCTAAGGTGAAGAAGGACTAACAGACCAGTTTTGACTATTGGCAGTAAATATCTACTCCACACAAATGATTCTAATGATTAATATGTAATCCTTAATTGTTTTACAGAACAAAATGAACACAGTTCCAGCCCAAAGCATGAGAGTAACTCGTTCCATGAAACAGCAGCAGCAAGTGCAGATGGTATTACATTTCTCTGAAATATCTTTCTCATACCATCACACATTCACTTCATAAAGGTAAAATCTAACCTAAGTGTTGTTGCTTCTCTTTTGGAAACATTTCTGCAGCCTCTGAAGATGCAGGATCCAAATACTGTTGCAAGGAAAGGTAAGTTTATTTAATGACTCTATATCCTAAATGAAACATGCCGTTTTCCAGAGTCTGATTTAGTTTGATCTGACATTTCGCTCCTCCGGAAAATCAAGCCACTGTGGAACGATCGACTAGAAGCCGTGAAGCTCCCGCCAAGCTTGGACCAGCTAAGACCAAGACCAAAGTAGCGAAAGGTAAATAATAGGAATAAAAATCCTTGACCTCGAAATCATCTTTTGTGTTACTGTCACCCAACTGGGGTTCTTTAATTTCCTCTGAATTTTTCCGTGTCACACATATATATTAAATGTATTATTATCCTACCATAGTGGAGCCTGTCCTTAGAGCTCCGTCCACCAGATCAGCCACCGGGCCTCCTGCACTAGCAGTTCCTCTGGTGAAAGACAAACCTCAGGACAAGTCTGCAGGTAAACTGAACTCATACCACTCCCACATTTGAAGCGTTTTTTATTATTCTTTTCCATAAAACCCGTAAAATAGAAAATGTTATTAAACTGGGCAAGGGATGTAGTTGCTTTATCAAAACCGCTTGTAATTTTTACAAATTCCTCTCTTCCCTCAGATGTAAGAAACACACGGAGCAGAGCATTTACTAAGGCTGTCTCTCCACTTCCTGAGAGTAAAAAGACATATACAGGTATTTCTTAATGTTGGCAAAGACACATTTCATCTTTCCCGCATCAACAGTTTGGGACCTTTTAAAAAAAAATAAATAAATAAATAAATGTTTTTCCCTTTTTAATATACAGGAACTGACTGCATTTCTGTCCAGCCTTCATTGCCCGAGGTTTCTGTGAGTTTTACACCATTTCTGTGAAACCTCAGATCCTTCCAGCAGGGATTATGTGTCCTTGTACACAAATTTTACCAGTAATGAACTCGTCTGTTTTTTCCAAAATTATATAGGACCATGAGATGCAGGAGCCAGAGGAAAAATCTCGTCCCCCCAGCCCAACACTCTACTCTGAGGAGCAGGTTGACCAAATGGGGGTTGATTCTATCCCTGTTGTGGATCCTGTAGGAGCCCCGTCTTCATTTGCACCTGAGGGTTTTGTCTTCCAGGCTCCCACTGGTTTGTCCTCCTTCAGGATTGAACCACCTAGCTCTTGCTCAGCAGACATCTTTGTCACACCAAGGTGTTTATTTTCACTATTATTCAATTATTAGTAGTTATATAGTTTTAAAACACTGGAAATCATGCAACATAATAAACTACTCTTTTTTTTTTTTTTGTATACAGTGATGACACATTACCAGAAGTTTTGCCTATGCATGATAAAAGATAAGTTGTCATCTGTTTCAATGCCATGTTGTCCCTCTTGCCACCCAGCCTCGGCTTTAGTCTTCCACCAACACCCATGATCAACGCTGAGCCAAGTGAACCATCTCCCCCTAAATCCCCAAGGCGCTCCACTCGTGTGTCTATCGCAGTGATCCCTGCGACTCCATGCAGCCCAAAGGAACCAAAGCACGATGTGTCGTACTTCAGGTGGCTTATCATTTTATACATCTACTGCATGTCCAGTTAAGGTTTCACGGAATTCAAAGTTCCTAAATTATTTTCTGTTTATGATTCAGATCAGAGATTGTAAACGAGACAGACAGATTGACAGATCTGTCTCTCCGGTGGGAGGGGAAAGTTGAGGACGAGTCCATCCCAGAAGAGAGTGAGTATATTGTCGTCAACCTGTCGCAAATTCCTCTAGTAATAAAGAGATTGATAATGTTGAAACCGGGGTAAAGTAACTTGATTGCCTTACCAAAAAAGTGTGATTCAGTATCGTCCTTGTTGTTCTTTGATTAGTGAGGGATCGCATGCGTACAGCAGTTGGCCAAGCCAGGCTGTTGATGAAAGAGCGCTTTAAGCAATTCAGCGGTCTAGTGGACGACTGCGAGCTGGGCAGAGGGGAGAAGATCACAACCTGCACCGACCTGCAGGGATTCTGGGACATGGTTTATTACCAGGCAAGTTTCATATAAGACCAGGAAGACAAATTATTCCTGACATTAAACATGGGAGAAGGAGATTAATATATATATATATGTATTATATATTTGCTTTATTTCAGGTAGAGGATGTCAACAAGAAGTTTGATGCCCTGGAGGGAGCTAAGAGCCGAGGCTGGGTGGATGAGCAAAAGCCAGCGCCCCGGCAGAAGAAAATGGTCAAGGTGAAGATTCTCAGTACATGATCATAGTTTTTTCTCTAATAATTTTATTGTGATTGTTTCTGTATTTCATATCCCACTTTCCTGCTGAGAAGGGGTTTCTTTAAATGGTTTCTATGCAAAAATAGTCATGATGTTGATTGAAAGACTATCTGCCTGTCCTGCACTTTCCCAGAAACCATCAGCTGTACCCGCCAAACCAACAGGAAACAAAGAAGCTGCAAAGTCCCGCCTGGCAGCTGTGAAAGCAGCCATGAAAGCCAGACAGCAGGAAGCTGAGAAAGCAGCACAGGAGGCTAGTAATGATGATGAGGAGGAGGAGGAGGAGGAGGCGGCCGGCTCAGAGTCTGAGAAACCACAACCTAAGGCTGAGCCTCAACCGGCTGACTCTGTGGTCTTTGATGGAGGCTTCTTTAAGGTGGAGAGCCCTGCAAGATCTTCAAGTGAGGAAAAATAAAATGCCTTTCTTTTATCATTGTTTTGGGTTTCTAATAATAATAATCATGTTTTACACGTTCTTGCATCTTTTGGTTAAGTGAGAAGATCCAGCCGTCTCTGTGCTGCCGTGCTTCCTCAGGCCTCTCCCTGCTCCAACTACCTCTCACCCAGAAGGGTCACTCGACGCTCCCTCGCACAGGCACAGACCCCTGTTCACAACACCGCATCTCCTTCCCAGCCAATCCGCACTCCTGCCCAACTCTGTCTCACCCGCACCCAAACCCCAACGCAAGCACAAAAGTCTCAACGTGGCACTCCTCAATCGTCACATAAGATAAAGGATGCTCTGAGTGTCCCTCTGTGTTTCTCACCAGTCAAGGAAGTGCTGTCGGACGTCGTCCAGCCCAAGGGAAGCCCCGCATGCCCGTCAGTGACAGTTGTTGAATTGAGAACGCCCACACTTGTGCATTCACCTTCGTCCATTTCTGTAGTCGAGGAGCAAAATGAACCAGCTAGAGTAAGCCTGAATTTCTCCGCCTGCAAAACGCCCCTTTCAGTTTTCCAGAGCCATGAGTACTCATCATGTCAGAGTTTAACAACATCGCTGTTAAGGACTCCCAGCCAGCCAACCATCTCTTCTTGTCCTGCTGTGGAGGCCCAGACATCCATGTGTCACACCCCAAACAGCACCGTGGTCGAGGTAAATACATTATCAGGCATAAGTACAGTTTAATTCCTGTTAAAATTCAGCTTTGTCCAATACTATTTAAGGAAAAACCTGTGATTCAGTTTTTCTTTACAATAAATGTATTATTTTTCTTGTTATTTCAGGAAATTCCTGGGTTGGACTTTGACCGCTACCTCCAGCCTTCAGCGAGATGTAGCCCGTCACCAAGCGAAGCGATTGCTGTCGAGATGCACTCACCCATGGTGGTGGATATAGAAATGGAGAGTCCAAGAGGTCAACCTGAAGACCTGCTTACTCGGCAAGAAGCAGGTATGATCGATGTTCTTGCATGTTTTTAATTTTTTTTTAAAAGTTAGGGCCCGTGTACGGCTCAATTGTTCTGCTTTACCATAGTTCAGAGGTAATATGCAAAGCACTCGATGACTGACATCCCCTTCCATTTCTTCCAGACATTTTTTTAGGACACCGTTGGTAATGTCACTTAAATAATAATGTAGGGATCGGGTAACTTCTTCTTCTTTTCTTTTTTTCAAGGTATTGACCATTTTCCTGTTCCTGTTTATAATACACATGTAGCTCTGATGATTTCCACTTGTATTTATGAGCTGAATGGATGTGCAGCGTTTTTTCTCGGCCCTCATGTAACATTTGGCGTTCAACAACTTGAAAACACTCATTGCCTATGATTAGTTCTTGGTTAACATCACCTGCCAGAAATCCCTAAATATTTGTAAACAGTGGGTGATCTGCTTCACGGAGACCACCCTTCACTTCCAGCTCCTCCAGACCTTTAAGTTTTATTTCCACTGTCTGCTATCTGTTCTGTTAGTGAAACTCTTTTAACCTTAACTTTGATCACGCAGACTGCATCCAGGAAGTGTTTGCACATTTTAAATCATGTTGATTTAACAGTGGGGATGTCAAAATTGTGAAGCCAGACTATTAAATGTTTTATAATAAATTGTCAGTCTTTAATTCATCAGGTGTCCCTGCTGAATTCCCTGATAATCTGGTTTGGAGAGCGAGCACCCTGATTTTCTTTGGTGTAGATCCTTTTTAAACTGCACATTTGGCTTCATTTCCTCTTAACTCACCCCATCTTCACGTCTCACTTTCATGACAGTTCTGCCAGCGGCGTCTTCGGTGTTAACTCCTCGTCCACCACAGGTCAAGATTTATCTTTTTTTTTTCTTCTAATTCTTGAATTCCAAATATTGACTTTCAAATTCACATCATTCGACTGAAATAGACTCTCAAATGTTACTGTAATTTAGTTCATATTCTGTGTTTTGTTTTGTTTTTAGGCCCTAACAGCTGAGTCTGCCCTGCTTCTCTTCACCCCGGATCTGAAGGACCGGATACGCCAGTCCGTCTGTCCGAGTGACCTCATGGTCTTCACCCCACCCCTCTAAATGATAGAAAGCTTCATTTTATATCTGGATGTATTTACTACTTTTTATACTCTCCGGAGAGAAAACAGTGATTCTGACTTTTAAATAAGTAGAAAATGGTTGTTTTTTTTATTGCTTGTTTTGATTTTTTTTACATTGGTTCAATTAAACTTGCTCCACAAGCAAATGACCAACAATCTTCATTTTTTTGTTTGCTTATTGGTATGAAGGTTATAGACTTTTGGATTATATACTCAAATTGATGGTTTCGGGTCCAGAACAACATCGGGTGCCACTGAGGCTTTATCATCTTGTGTCTTTCAGTGTCCTCTGAATGCAACGTTTACCTGCAATAAAATACGGAACAACAGTTAACGCCAGAAACATCTGTGGTACAAACTATGAAAGGATCCAGACTGAAATCTGAGGGGAATTGATGGGGGCCATCTGGTGGCAATAGAGAAATACTCTTAAAGTACCATCAAACTAGGAACTGAAAACATAACAGCTGTAGTGATATAGTAAGTATCCACTGATACTTAGACACCATGTACTAAAATACAGTCTGCTGAGCTGACAGAATAAAAATAATAGTTGGGCACAGCTGGGGTTTTTGACGTGTTTTCTTTCAGCAGTCTGGACACTAACCGGCTCTCGTCAAAAGCTGGGAAGAAGAACTGGTTGAAGAATTGATCGCTTATCTTCATCCAGAGTTCCACGTCATGGCCTTTATGCTCTTTTCTTCTGGTTTGATATTCTGTCTGACCTACAGGAGAGGAAATGTATTTTATCGTGAGACCGTTTTTAGAATTATTTTTCTGGCATGCAGTAAACATCCCTTATAAAATTGTGGTTGGGGGTTTTATTTCAATACAATTTCTTACTTTATGAAAAGTGTATTTACAGGGTTATTAGTTACTTTCACCTTATATGATTTTTTTAAGAAGGAGTAAATAAAAACAAACCTGGAGACCGAAGATCCTCTCTGACTTCAGTTTTCACATCTTCTATAGTTACCTCCTCAACAATAATGGACGATTCTGCTGTCTGTTTAGATGTAAATACAATTATAAACCTCACTGTGTTCCCAGCAACACCTAAAAAACCTCCAGTTTTGATGCTGGAAATGTCACATATAATGATGGGGCCTTTCCTTACAGCGTACCCACATGTGAGGTAAAACTGGGTTAGTTTGAGGTTTGTGAGAGGTTTGTGAAAGGATCTCACCGATTGACAAGGACTGAGGGTTTTCATGCTTGTAGATGCTTCCACCACAGGTAGATCATGGCTTTGTGACGATTGGCCCTCCACCTCAGTTACATCACATCTGGCCTCAGTGTCGGGCCTGGTTGACGATTGGCTCTCCACCTCAGTTACATCACGCATCGCCTCGGTGTCTGAGCAGGGTGACGATTGGCTCTCCACCTCAGGTAGATCACACCTGGCCTCAGTCTCGGAGCTGGGCGACGATTGACCCTCCTTGAGACCCTCGAAATCCTGCAAACACTTGACCTCAGCAGAGGCCAGGAGCACCTCAAAGAAATCCAGGAATGTAATCTGCCAGAGGAAAGATGAGAAAGAAGCAAACAAAACAGGTGGAGGCTAATCTTTCAGTGGGCTCCGAGGCGTAACTGGTGACCACCACGGTGATACCTCATCATCCAGACAGGGGGACAGGTTTCCGGGGTCAGGGCTCTCATCAGTGATGATCTCCACTAACTTCGTGGTGGTCAGGTTTTCGTCAAGCAGACTCAGATCCTGGGAGGGTTGTCAGAGAGAAAAATAACTTCATTACTTTTATACAGGCTGTTCATAAATGAGATACCTTGTGTTTTTCAGCTTTTTAATAAACAACTTTTGCTTTTTTAACTGAACCTTCATCAGTATCTTATTCATATTCATGGTCATGTAGAGTCTGCTGCACCTTAAACATGTACAGCAGGTCTCTGCAGGTCATGGTTTGGTCATCACTGGTGGCTGTGCTCTCTTTGCAATGAGACTTATATATTTCCCAGCATCTCTTAGCGTAGCTCTCAGCCACCACAGCACAATCTGGCTGCCCAAACAGAAAACCTTAATCAAAGCAGCGACAGTTCATGAGCAGGGTTATTACTGCAGGATACAGAATTATGATAAGCAGGGATCCTGCAAACTGAAATTGTGTGTGTGTGTGTAATTGAGCAACTTTATTTTGTCACCACCTTTTACATATTTAGCATGAGGAAGGATGTTGTCTGTCATCAGTTTGGAGAAGCAGGTAGCCAGGATGTTCTTTTGTGATCTGTAGGGCGGGAAAACAATTCAATATTCCCCTTTGAAATTCATTGATAAATAATTTAAATACTTTGTATCAAAAGTGTGTCCATCCATTGGTAGTTTAATGTTCTTATGACTCTCTAACTTTGCTTGATCTCATTTGTTGTATGATGCAATAGCAGAAAAATGCAAAGTTCCGCTGAGGGTAAGGGGAATGGTATTAGGTTTGCAGATGTTTTAGACTCTGATGATGAAGCACAAAATCATATTCGGGATCATCAGAGTTACAAGAAATTATCCTGAGGTGGACAAGTCTGCAAATTGTATGTCAACCCTACATGTTAGTGCTGGAATCAAAAACATGGGATCATCAACATAAATAAGAACCATTCTCTCCTTTGCAGCGATACAAAAGACAACAATCCATCCAATAGTTGTTGGGATATCTCAGTTAGGTTCATGATGAAACACCCAACCATGGCTGTCTGTTTTTCTTACATACATAAAGGTCATTATCAACAGATCTGATAGGAATCATCCCTTACACCATGTCCTTGTGGTAGATGTGGTAGGCCACAACCACCAGACAGCTGAGGAACCTACATAGTGGGATGGCGGTGAAAGGAGAGTGGATCTCTTCAGAGTGGACATCACCTGACACACATACAGAGGAAACACATGAAGCATAGAGCCGTTAAGATAATCATGGTGCTATCGGTGTGTTTGTTAGATGATTTGAGCTCAAACTCTTCTCACCACTGATGAGAATGTCAATCTGGTTCAGGGAGATTTTGTGACGGTGGATGTTACAGTCTTTGAGCAGGCGCCAGAACTGCATGCCGGTCAGCTGAAAGGTTTTTTGTGGGGATTGGGCATGGCCAAGTTGGCTGTAAAATCTGTAGATAGACCTTAGCTGTGCAGCGTTCATCAGAACCACACCCTCCACCTTGGTGCAGATGAGAGGTAAGGGATGAGGCAGAACTGGGGTGAGAATAGGAAAAAAGGTTTTAAAGTGTGGGGCGGGACCTAACCTGTTTGCACTCCTTGTTCCCCCTTCCCAATCTGATTTTATGTTGCAGATATTCATAGTTCAGAGCCATGTCTGGTATGATAGAGACACATGAATCCCTTCCTGACAGTGGAAATGGACCTGTAACAGGAAGGAAATTGTAAGTCGTTGCACCTGATGACCTGCTCCGCATCTCCTTGATCATTCTGGAGGTACTGCAGATGTTTACCACAAGTAGGAATAAGAGGTGTGATGCCCTCCTGGTTGCAGATCATCATTTGCTCATCCGTAAGCTCTCCCTCAAAGACGCGCCCGTTCTTTAAAGTAAATTTTCCCTATGAACCAGACAGTACAGTCACATTCAGAATCTTTCTGATCATCTGATGAATCAGCAAGGATGAATCTCCAAAAAAAAGCCCCGAAACCTCTGCGTTTCACTTCTATAATCAAAAGTCAAAAAAAGTAAAAAGCCACCCAAGTAAGTGGAATACGAACATTACAGTTAATTATGACAAATACGTAAATATTGATAAGTAAGTCATTTGTTAGATATCCTTGAGGCTATTCATAAGTTAAATTCAGACTAAATCAGACCGAGACTGAGGAAATAATCAAGTGTTTTAAAAAGAACTTGCTACCCTAGTGATTAAAATATGAACTATTTCAGTTAAATACATGCATACACATGAGAGAGTTCTCCAGATGATTCATATGCACCAAATTTGGACTAAATTGAACAAATGGTTGTGAAATTATGGCCCGAAAAGTTTAGATAAAGATAAATCTTTCCTTTGTGGAAGACATACACAAATGACATTTATCAAATTGAATGAAAATGATTGATGACACAGTTTCTGAGTTATCAGGTTAATAAGGAAGGATCATATAATCATTTCCTTGCTCCAGCCGAGGAGCCTAAAATCTTTTCATGTTTGTGTGTGTGGACTCCGCTGTCTGATCCTGTGTCATGGATTCACCTTTACATTTCTTTTGTCGTTTCTCCACTCCCCTTCGTAGATTACACCACTGGAATAGTGAAAGGTCCCCTGTCCATGCCTCCGACCCTCCACAAAATTCCCAATGTACTGATTACGTGGGGAATACAGAGATCCATCCATGCTCTTCAAGACCCAGGTGTGTGTGCCATGTCCATGCTGCCAGAGGAAGGAGGAGAGAGAAAGACTCAAAAATAATGAAATCAAATTTGAATTCTAAGGAAGGTAAATATCTAAATATTCTGAAACATTGTTCTGATTTAGTCCAAATGAGGTGCATATAAATCAACTCATGGAGCTCCATCTTGAATATGTCATATTTTACTCTAATAGTTCATATTTTGCTAACAAGGGGGAGCTTTATTTTATGTAAAACATAACTTCTTAACACTTGGTCTGATTAAGTCCGAATGTGATGCATATGAAATAACTTGAGGAGATCTATCTGGTTTATATCATATTTCACCCTTATAATTTATATTTTACTCACTAGGGGACCTTCTTTTTTTTTAACCAAAAACAGCATTTTCCAGACATAATTTCACATTTAATTTGAAGATATCAAATAGGCACATCGCTTGTACAACGCAGGGGATTGGGGGCTGTTCAAGGATATACAAGGATATTTTCGTGGATGACAGCATACCCCCTAGTTTAATATGAAAAATCCACGAGAGCAAAAATAGTTGCATGTGTGCATAGTGTGCTTTCATACCTGGACTCCATTCTGCCACATCCCATCATATTCCTGTCCAAGGTTTACCCACTCCATGTTGCCCTGTCCATGTCTCAGGTTGCTCCTCCACTCACCGGAGTAAAGCTTACCAGAGGAGTAGCTGTTCAGAGACAGACGATACCTTCACACAGTTCTAATGCACATCAGGCCAAACATACAGTGAGATCATATACAACACACGTACCACCGCACTCCCCACCCCTCTCTGTTGTTCTTCACCCAGTCACCTTTGTACCAAGAACTTTTATCCTGGTTATAATAAACCTCACCCTGAAACAAAGACAATCGATTTTGAAATAGAAACTTTATGTTAAATTATACCCGTCATAATTCAGTGGATCATACCTTTCCATGCCTCTTGCCCAGTTCCCACTGGCCTGTGTACAACACACCAGTTTTTGCACATCTGTAGGTTCCAGTTCCATTTCGTTTACCATTGTACACCTCCCCTTCATAGGTGCTGCCACTCTGCCAGGTGAAGGTGCCCCAGCCCATGGGCATGTTGTTCACAAATTCTCCCTGTTCAGATATAAATTAACTTCAAGATTTGGTTCGTACTGTTAAACTTTTATTTTATCACATTTTACATGATTGAATTTTCTATGGACAGATAAGTTATTGACAAGCAATTTCTTAACTGCTCAATATAGCTTCAATTATAGTTCCCTACCTCGTACTTCACTCCGCCTTCCTGTATGAAGACCCCATGTCCATCCATAATACCAATGGAAAACCTCCCCTTCAGAAAAAACAAAGCTACGACTTATTCTTATTCTTTAGCTTCATGGAAACCGTAGCAAAGGACATTATGATTCATTATGACATTCCAAATCATTTTGCTACTGTGTCAGAATGTATAAGAGAATGCAATCTCAACTTATTTATTGTTTGAGCGTTACATACACTAAAAAAAAATCAGGATACTTGAAATTAATCTTAATTAAAAGCATGTTTGCATTCGATTTAATTCTTCAAATGCGTGTTTGCATTTAATTCAGAGGCAAAATTAAGATGACTCATTTCTAAATCGCATGCATTATTTGGGAAAACACTTGTTATAATAAATTAGAGAGAGAATTCAATTAGAAAAATAACATTATTTCCCCAATAAGCATTTAAAATATGTATTTGAACTTCTTTTTTTTAAAATTTACATTCACTTTTGTTTTCCTAGGCTGTTGTGTTCATAAAGTTTGTGCTCTTTTATACAATAAAAGTTAATTTTGCACCTTGTACGTGTGGCCTCCTTCATAATAAGCCGCCCCTTCCCCGTGAGCCTGGCCGTTACACGTTTCTCCTTCATATCTGTCAACGAGAGAACAACAGTTAGACACTTCCGGTACAGACAGACCAACGTGAGCGGGCTCCGAACATTCGTTATGATTTACCTCTCCATAAGTAATTTGAGAAGTGATGAACAGTCGCTCATGTTTGCTCTATTTCACACAAGTCTCGTCCCCCGCTTGTGTCTCTGCGTCGTTTCTGCATCTTTCAAGTGAGCATTTTTCACGTGACGTCACGCCAGAGACGAAGGCGAACCACAACTTCTCTTCACAAATTTTCTGTGAAATATCACAAGCGGAAAACTGAAGCGTTAGGATGCTTGGGGTTTTTCACTAGCAATCCATTTAATCCCTAAAAAATGTATTTAAAAAAGAAAAAGCAACCGCCGCCCTATCTTAGTGGATAAAGAAACACAAAGCGGTGAGTAAGAGAGGGCAACAACCAAGAGCAATCCCTTCAACCTCTTCAGAGTTGTTTTATAAGTCCGTTTTATTATCTAATCTAGTTATTTTTCAGTTGATGTTTTTATGAGATGTTAACAATTGCATTGGAAACATGATAGAATCCTTATGTATTTTATTGTTTAAAATCATACATGCAAAGTATTGTCGAAGAAGATATAGTGATAAACATTAATTTTAGAATGTAAAAAAGTACATTAAGTTAAGGGCTTTTACACCTCTGCAACTTCGCTTTTCTTCACAAACAACTGAACTTGGTATCTATCGATGTCCGATTGACTAATCTAACTCGAAATCCTGCTCACTGCCAACCCTCACAGATGTAGCCGTGTGTTCGCCCACTGTAATGGCGGCGTGAAGCGACAATTATGAGGAAATGTGACGTCAGCGGAAAGTGTCCGAGGTGTCCATGGAAACAGAGGTAGCAACTACGGCACCTCTCATCAGCTAAAAGTCAAAATGCAAATAAAGCGCATACCGGTAGAGAAATAAGATTTGAATCTTCATTTCTTTAACATGTTTTCCTGATATCCATGTCAACTGAAAACAACTTTATTTCCCAATGTCGTGATCCTTTATAGTCATACGAAACACAATATCTATTTGTTATTCATTCCGATTCCTCACTACTATCATATATTGCCATTAAATACGAGACAGCTGACAGGGAACATATCCCTGTGGGTTTACAGAAACAGGATTGTGATCGGAAATTCAATTTGCTACCACTTACATACTTCAAACACGTGAATGCAGGTGTTGTAGTGTCATATTTTCAGCTTGGGGGTATTAGATGTTTAATGAACTAGATTTACTACATTGTGTCCATATAGTATGTATACAAATGTTTTATATTTTGCTTTAAATCTTAATTTCCAGGTGTCTGTTTGTATGTTAATTGTTTTTCTTATTAGAAAACCATGTTTCTGCTACTCTTGGCCAAGTCCTTCCCTGTAGAAGACATCCCTGATCTCAATAGAGCTGAAATGGTTGAAACAAGGGCAAATACAAACCAATGAAATCTTCTTCTTTTGGCTCGACCTATAGGGGTCTCCACAGAGGATAACCTCGTTCCGGATATTGATTTGGCATTGGTTTTGCGTCGGATGTCCTTCCTGACACAACCCTCCCGAATCAATGACATTTCTAATTTCATTAGAAGTAAACTGGCTTGCTAACCCTATGTGTCTGGGTTAAATTAAAACAAATTACAAATACTGAACAGGGTTTAACTGAACAGACAATAGAGCGAGGCAACACATGCTGGCATGTATCTGGTTTATTAAGCCCCTTAATTATGGATTAATATATAAAAACTACCATTTTTTATTGTAATAAAAAAATAAAACATATCTGAACAGGTAGAAGAAAAATAAAGAAATTAGTGCAAAAACATAAAAATCAGTCAATACAATACAAGCTGGGTATTAACTGAAGTTAACAAATACACAGCATCCTGCGGTTGAACTCAGTCTGCTTTTTATCGAGATTAGAAGTTGAATTTTAACAGACATAAACACGACTGAAGGAAAAGATAGAAAAGAGTAAAGTTTGATTCTCCTGCAGCTGCTTTGTTGACGCGGTCAGTCTTGTGAGATGATGTCCAGGTTGGCGAGGTGTCTCATGGTAGGCCTGCCGTGAGGACAGTTCCATGGATTTTCTATCTCTCCCATGTGAACCAGGAGCTTCTTCATCTCACTGACACTCAACGCAGTGCCGATCATCACCTTTATATCAAAGTAAGCAAAGCAAGAGACGACGTGACCAGAAAATCAGACTTATTATTTGTTTAGTCTACATTTAAGATGTCTGCAAATCAAACCTCACACTACCACTAAATCTTGGAGCTTTATATTTATAGCTTTCTATTATTCAGAATTTTTTTGAACACGTTCCCTTTGATTAAAATTAAAATATAAACGACACTTATACTTAATTGGATTAATTCAAGAAACTGAAAGGAAATAAAAGGATACTGGAAAGACAGAGAAAAGAAAACAACGGTTTCCAAATGGTTTTAGGAATATAGCAAATAAATTATTGACTTTAAATTGCCAAAACATACAAATAAAACTGAACAGACCATAACCAAGAATTTTCAAGGTGGGTAAACTATATCTTAAAGAAGATTGCGGACCGATCAGTCAGAACTTTACTTTAGTTTAATACCTTAGAACGCTTAAATGAGGCTTTTTGGTAAACTCACAGATTTTCGACAGGATCTGGAGGCAAACATCTGCCTGACACGAGATGGTCGACACATGACCCCTGGGCTGTCACTCAACATGAAGATCAGCTCCTCAATATCAGCTGGACCAAATGTCCAGTTTTTACTGGTGGGCAGGGACACCAGTTTAACCCTCTCCATCACCTGAGCTGCAGTCGGATTAAAAGAGAATATCTGGTTCAGTCAAAACTCTTGTTTAATCACCCACATCAAATAGTTAAATGGTCGTACCTTCCTCATCGATAAGGAACTCAAAACCGTTCTTTCGGAAAATCTCGATGTTCTCCATGAGAACATTTTCACTGACGGCAGGGAGGTGAAGCTTCTGAGGGCTGCAGAAACAACGGGGGAAAAACAAAACTGATGTAATACTAAGCAGCAGACATTGATGAAAATTAAAAAGACGCACTGATTTCAGCACTTACGCAATGAGCTTCTGTCCTTGGAGCACCGTGTGCTGCTGCAGCATCTCAAAGTTGTACTTCTCGTCTGTGGCATGCTGGTCGATCATGAAGATGTCGGAGTTCAATTTGGTGATAATGAAGCCCAGGTTAAACTGGCCGATGATTTCCATCTGTTTGAACATTTCTTTACTGTGGGGATGAAAGTTCTTTGTTATTATTGTGAAAATCACACACAAATGGTGGCAAATTCACTCAGCAGCAGCTATCCGATTAAAATCCAACCTAATCTCCTTCTTGAGCTCCTCCTCTGCACTCTGGTTCTCTCCAGGGTTGATCTTGGCTCTGAATCGTCGATAGCGCAGACCCTCCTGAGCCTTCTGTGCCTGCAATCTCTTCATCCTTCCTGCGAGCTCATGTAAGGAGAACTGAAGAGCCACCGTTCTCCTCTGGACGCTGACAGGAGCATCCATCGTCGAGGGGGATTTTTCCAAATCGTTTGAAGAAGTATCCAACTTGTGTTCTGTAGAGATATGAGGGTTTTCTGTTCTCGCCCTCTTGGCGTCGGGGCTCACAGTACAGTCCTCGCTGAAAGTGCATGTCTCAGTCTTTAAGTCTGATTCTTCAGGCACAGCAATTGTTTTTTCAGATGTTTCATATACATTTTCAAGACTGGAAGTGACTACCTTAAGAGGAGAACATTGCACATTGAGTGTTTCCACGGTAGAATCAGAAGCAGACACAGCAGAGTCTTCTTCACAGCCTGAATCACTGTGTGCTTTTCCATAACTGAACCCGTCCAGCACTGACCTCCCCATTGGGGAGTATTTTGTTGGATTACTTGTGGATTTCAAAGAATGGTTTACACTCGGGGTGGAGTTTGATGGTCTAAAAAAAGACTGGAGTGTTTTCTGTGCTGAGCCACTGTTAGCAGCTTTTGCCGCATTCGACTTATTAAGAAAATCTGAGTTATGATGACTTGAAAAAGCAGCTTTTAAGCCAGCCAGGTTGACGGATGACTTTGGTCTCTGAGTAACTGGTTCTCCACCGAGCTCGGGAATGTTCTCATTGGAAGCCTCAACTTCACAGATTCCGAATGTTGTTACATCTAGAAAGAATTAATCAATTCAATATTAGAGGAAAAAGCACCGTCAATGCTAAAACGCAGCAATAATATTAATAAACCCATCTTAAATGTTGATAGATAGGCTGAATGTAACAATCAGTGCGTACTGTTGGTGGGAACAGAAGTGTGGTTCAGACTGATCTTATTGACTCCGGCCTCATACATGTTGATAAGCGAGGACTTCAGAGTAGCCAGCAACAGTCGCTCCTCCTGAAGGAAAATCTGTCGCTTATCTGGGGTTACATTCACATCCACGCACTCTGAAACAATGACAGAAAACACTCTTGTATTACAGAAAGGCAGCAGTGTATTACAGAAATAGCTGTCTGAGTAGTGGGCTTACCAGAGGCAACGCATATGTTCAAGGCAACAAATGGATACTGATGTCTGTTGTACATGTGATACACCTCATTCACAACTTTGGTCACCTGCAAATTTGGAATAACCAGAGATCATGTTGGAAAGTTATTATAGCACGGTAATAAGCATCCATTAACACTTAATTGTTGATGAGTCACTGTAGTGTAGTTTCAAGCAGATCTTTGTTTGTTAACATATGTGTTTAGAGGTATTACTCCTCTGAGTAGGCAAGAACATATACTGAATGACAACAATATCAAAAACAACTGTAACAAGACATATAATGTGTCAGATTATAGTAAGTTATAGACGTTAGACGTAAACTTAAATTACCTTAATGGGGTCACATGGCCGGTTGTTAATGAAAAAGAACTGCCTGTCTGTGGCACTTCTCCCAACCCCATGATCTCCTTGCGATACAAAACCCGTAATGCTGCCAAACGTTTGAAAATTTTAAGAAATGCTTTTTTTTCAGGGAAGGCACAAGCAGAACTTTCATACAATGGTGTCACTCACGAAAACAGCTGTGTGGGTAGATCTGCTTCTTTGAGTCCATATTCTTCAATAACAGTATCTCTAGGGGACAGTTGCTGGAAAGGCAGAAGACTCTGTAGCTGCAGAGCAACACAGAAGAGACACTGAAAAATACATATCTAATAGAACATACTAAGAAATGACACAGCTCCTTTAATGGCTAAGGGAAAGGAAAGAGTATTTCTTTCCCGCTCACGGTAGTGATACAGTCAAACAAAAAAGTACACTTTCAGTACAAATGTGACAACTTCTGTAAACTGCAAATTAACAATATCATCAAAGAAAGTTCTAAAACAGCGTTCCAACCTGTTTTGGTCCAAATATGGCTCCTATGTTGTCTCTCATGCTCTGGCTGCCACTGGTGCTGAGGACTGTGCTGCGCTTTCCTTGACCATTCTGGTTCCAGCAAGTAATACGCACTCCTGTAGAGATGATGCAGTAGGACTGCAGGATGTGTATCATCTTGCCATACTCCTGAAAAATTCAGAACAGTGAAATGCTCAATTAAAAGTCATTTCAAAGACTGTTTAATTTGACCCTGGTTGTTTCTAAATTAATACATTTAAAGATACAGAATGAAACATTTGTTTTTTTTTATTTACCTTTGTTTAATAAGGGTAAATAAAAATTACTCATTCGAAAAAAAAAAACAACTACTGATTTACATAAGCATCCACATAAACAGTATTGCAAACATACAGACACAATTCCAGTATAGGAATAAACTACCGAAAATAAAAGACATCTTTAGGAAGCATCAGCATTTGTCATAAATCATCGTTATCTGGGATCAAGTGGGTGTTTTATTAATCAGTCTCCCAATCTCCATACTAAATTAGTTTAGATTAAACTGTTGATGCATTCACATTTGTATTTTGTAGTTTCTGGCTCCTTTGCTGTGTTAAGTAACAATTATAAGAGGGTTCCTTATATTCAGGGCATACACTAGTCTCCATTCTTAGTGTGAAAATGAATTTGCTTTGACGTTTACAGACTCGTTTGAGACAATGCAAGATTCTACACATATTTATAATAATAATAATACATTTTATTTATTACGCACTTTATATTTGGATCAAATCTCAAAGTGCTACAAGGTAAAAGCAGCATGTCATTTATATTACATTATAATGTGTGACGCTAAGACGTTTCGAGCTGGAGTTCTTCAAATAATAGTGAAAATAAATGTATATTGTGTAGCAAATTCCATAAAAAACATCTATCTTAAGGAGCTTTACAACAACAAAATTACCTACACAGACTAAAAATGACAAAATAACATACAGTAGACTCTAGAATAGAATATTAATCCTTTAATGTCCTACTCAACTGTTTTGTTGATATTTGATGTCAATATTCCTTTTAAAAAATGTAGCTCTACCTGTTTTAATTTGACCCAGTGGCCACATGTATATGCTAAATAGTAAGGGGCAAAGGATGTAGCCCTGAAGGACACCACAGGTCAGAAGGGTCACCGAGGAGGAAGCATTAATGATGGCTATAAAGAAATCCTATTTGATAAATAGGAATTTTCTGCTATAATAAAAGGCATTTGAGGACTTACTAAAAATAATGATCTAATAATAATCAATCCTTTATTTGTCAAATACAGCCATTACAAATGGTGAAATTCTTTCTCCGAAATTTCCCATCCCTCATGGAGCAGCAACGCCCGGGGAGCTAGGGTTTCAGAGTCCTGCTCAAGGACCCCATGACATGTAGACCAGAGAAACCTTTTTATTGTGATATTTGGATTTTTGCACTATAAAACAAATATTTATAAATACATTGTTTGTTCACTGTAGTCATACACTATATGGCAATGACACAACAATAATGCTTAGATGACTGGCCTTCTTAATATTGCGTTGGAACTCCTTGTGTCGGACAGGTAGGGTGTAGAAGAGCTGCTGCAGGCTGACTGTGGAGCCTTGCTGCCGGGGGTGTGGTGTGCGTTGCACAAGATGGCCTTTGTGGTCAAACACCAGTTTGGTCCCCACTTGACTGGACTCATGGCATGTCACCACGCTCAGGTTACTAGAGCAGGGAGGTTAAAGGGTATTTTAATGATGATGTAATAATATGGGTTAATCTGCAAAATGAATGTGAGTGTATTACCTCAGAGCGCATAAAGAGCTGAGGGCTTCACCTCTGAAACCAAACGTTTCCACATGGATAAGATCAGAGAAGTCCTTCAGTTTTGACGTGTGATGCTTCAATGCTGTAGAATGTATGGGAGAACTTTTTATTCACCAAAAAGATCGGGTAGACTTTGACAAACTGAGGGGAGATATAAACAAAGTTCTCACTTACTCAATCCCTCAAAGTTGGCTTCTTCTACTCCTTTGCCGTTGTCCGACACTTCCACTAGTTCAGTTCCACACTCCCTCAGCCTGACATCTGGAACATGCAATGGTGTGTTAGTGCACTCAAAACAATTCAGCCCACGTTGTTCACCAAATCAATATCTTCAGTCGTACTTCACTGTAACAATGTCATCTATCAAAGATAAAAAGCATTATTTTGCCACTAGCAACTACAACAGTCAAGAATGAATCGTAGGCAACCAGCATGGCTTACCAATATTTGTGGCCCCTGCATCAATGCTGTTTTCCACCAGCTCCTTAACAGCTGTAGCCAAAGTCAACACAACCTGTCCTGAGCAGATCTGGTGCACTGAGTGCTTATCGATGGCCTTGATCGCTCCAGCAGGTTCGGAGCTGCAGATAAAAAAGCAAATTTCAACATATACGCCAGGTAAAAAAAAACAAAGATCCTACAAGCTCCACTAACACTGTTTCAGTAATATTTGGTAAATACATCATGGGAATCAAAGATACAGATAAAGATTAGGGCCACATGATTTGTCTTCATAGTTAGAATTTTCTGAGATTAAATTCTGAATTCTGAGAATTAATAAAAACTCATTCCATGCAGTCATAATCCCCGTCTGTACAAACGTTAATCGTATATAAACTGTGATGTCATTAGATGGAATAGCAAATGCTTAGAATGCTAAACTACTACTACACTCTGCAATTTCGCCGTTGCGGGACTAATAAAGGTTTATCTTATCTTATCTAATACTCTACAATTTTCAGCACACGTTTCTTAAGATCTAAGTAGGACTACGTAATATGCACAATTTTGCAGATTTTTCAGTTTGGGTAGGCTGCACAAGGCTGAAATTAATCTACATAACACACACAAACAAGAAGCTGGTTCTAAAATGTCTAAAGTATCTTAAATTGCAGTTTGCATGCGTAAACACAAACTATTTGCAGGGGTTAGCTAACTTACCAAGCATCAGACATCTTCAAAAGTTTCAGATGCTTTTCATTTCAAATGACCCTATTCAAGACCTTGAAAGAGGAAAAACTCGCTTATTAATCGCCATGTCAAGTGTGAAAAGTTTGTTTTTGATTGTAAATCATAGAATCGTATTGAAACTGTTTCATGCTGTAAACACTAACGTGAAGCTGTAGCACGCACCTGCGCAAAATGTTCGGGAGCCTCACTTGTGCGAAATACTGCGCAATTTTACTATTAAAAAGAATAATAGTATAAAATATGATAGTGTGTAAACAAAACTTCAAAAATGAAGACTTATTTATATAGATAAACAATTTCAAGCAGCTTTAATGTGAACACATTTTATTTAAACCGTCGTCTTAAACTTTTTTTGACCGTATTCTACTACTTGTAGCATCATCACCGGAAGTGTGTCACGCTAGGTTGTTAGGACTCGTGTTTAACTATCTCACGCCGAAAACCCCCTGCATAAGTCGCATATTGTTTTGGCGTCACTATTGTTAGTTTGTATCCAGAAAATAGTGTTCAATAATGAAAGAAATAAACATCCTGATATTTACTGTAAATTTGCGTAAAACGCCTCTCATCAATTAATTTCGCTGTAAGTCAAGTACGTTTATTGTCAGACGGTCTCTCTGTACCAAATGCGACAGTTGAATCATGGCTGTCCCATAACTTTACGGACCATATGAGGCCACAGAGTAAACATCCAGAAAAATTCGTACGGTTTAAATATGTGCGAAGCTAGGACTGACGGCGTTTGACCCATCTCGTTGTTGATATGGGGTAGCTGCTATAAATTGGAAGGCGCTTGAAAATCATTCGCTTGATTATTTTCTTAAGCCAAAATGTATAGTTCAACGTCCAGCAGCCGGTCGAAGGAATGTTCTGGTACTAACAGCTACCTTTTGGCCGAACGTAACATTAAACCCTTTTGGAAACAAGAGGCCAGCCTTATAAATGTGGCAAGTGAAGAGGACGACGATGTTCAGTTTGACAGTAAGCAGCTTTTCTTTTTGCATTTAATGTTACAGAGTTTATCTTTGCTGTTGGTGTATTGTTAACATTTATTATATAATATGACACTTAATTACCTGACAACAGACCAAACATGTGTTTCTACATACTATAATACTTAATTCCTACAATAAATAGCCAAGGGCATAACCAATGAATTGTAGGGCATGCGGACAACGTGACATTCCTCCCCCAGGCTTATTACTCTAAAAAAACATCTGACAATTCTTCTGAGTGGGCGGGTCCAAAGATACGCTGACTCCAGCTTGAGTTTGATAGGCCTCTGAAGTATCTATTCTTGTTTCATAGCCTATTACTGGATGTCCCTGTTGTCATTCTTGCATTTTATACTGGCATTGGTTTAAGAGGGAGATTGTTTTTCCTCATTAGATATTGTAATTCAATAATCCCGTGTTGTTAATCAATTCATAGCATTACAGCAAACCGCTAAAAAAAATCTACAGCAGCCCAAAATCATGCAGGCTGGACAGTGTCATCAGAAGAGATGTTCCACAACTGTCTATTTGTTGTTTTTTTTGTTTGGATAATAATTAATACATTACAGTGTATATCACATTAGTTATACACATTAAACACATTGATCCAACCCTCAGGGGCAGCTCATGTGAGCCTCCCAGGGACCAATGGGGTTCAGGGTCTTTCTCAAAGACATCATAAACTGTAGCATCAAAGTTTAGCATCAAACCCAATTGTCCCAACTGTAGGATGGCTACTCTACATACTGAGCTAAAGCTGGCATGAGTATGGAAAACCACTGAATGAATTTCCATAAAAACAGGTGAGAGGTAGGCAGTTGGGCCAGCATAGACACCATTTAAGCTTGGTGCACATCTGGATTGACGGGACAATCAATCAATCAACTATTCTTTATCTATATAGCGCCAATCCACAACAACAGTTACCTCAAGGTGTTTTCCAGAAAGAGCAGGTCTAGACCCAATTCTTTATATAATTAATCTTACAGAGACCCAACAAATTCCTCCAAAATCACTAATATCTTTTCAAATCCTTTTACATATATATGTTATATACATATATAACACATGTAGGATTCTATTCTGATTTCATTTTTGTTATTTTCTCAGGGAACAAGACGTTGGTTTTGATGAATAAAATTAAGCATATTTTGGAGGTTGATATCAGTTGTGCAATTTGGTGAGGTTCTTATATTAAAATCTATATCCACTAGATTTAAGTATGTTTTCATAGGGATTCATCTGTCTGGGAAATAATGGTTATGGGGTTAGGTGTAATTTGGTTTTGGATAAGCTTAATAAAGATGGTACTGTTTGGTCCCAGCAGAGGTAGGCGCTCTTGGCTGCCATTCCTGTTATAATGTTTAATTCATTTAAGACTCGTATAATATATTTTTTTAAAACTACAATTTCTAACACACTTAAAACCTTTGGATCTGGATTTTTATTATATCAAAACATGCTCATAGTTATCTAGAAAATATGACAGATTTTTTCCCCATCATGATCCATGCATTATTCGCTTGAAGGCATATCGTGCAATTTTAAAGAGGGAAATCCATCATTTGCCCCTACAACTGGAACTGCATTGACATTAAAAATTGGTTTACTCTGGCCCAAGACCTTTCAGTTTCATGTATTTTGTTTATTGCTGTTCCTGTAACCACATCAAGTTAACATACTAAATTGATCATTTTGATTATAGGTTATGGGTGAACTACAGCCAAATCAGTAGATCCAGTTTAGACGGGGAAATATACCCATATTTCATTTCAGTTGTTTAAAACTTTTAAACTTCACCGGCCCAATCATCATGAATAACCTAAGATAAAATGCAGATATTTCTACATCTTTAACCTGTAAACATGACTATTTGATTTTGTTTTATTGTTGCTGGGCTATTTCTTTGTTTACATCTCAAAGCCAATCAACAGTCTTAAAGGGATACATCAGCAATTTGATATGGCACATGCATGAGCATATGACTGACTACAAATAGATTGCTCATATTCAACCAACAGATGCAATGATGTCCAGACTTTCAATTTGGTACAGTATGCCAAGTTCAAAATTAGTGGATATTCTATCCCTTAGTGCAACTTCATCGTGTCTGTCACTAACGACCCTGCGGGTTTAATGCAGGTTTTGAAACCAAATTTATTGTTATCCTGACGACTGCATCAGGTTTACTTTCTGATTTTAGAAAACTCCCTCCAAAGCCACACAAGATTTCAAACGGCTGTGTAATACTCGCCCTAATAGAGCGGAACAGTTAGTGTGTCAGTACTGATGTAGTCAATCAACAATGCTATAGCAAATTAACTGAAAACAAAATGAAAGCAAATGGGTTTTATTTCATTTTCCATGACTCCTCTGCAAGAAAAAGTCTTATTTTATAATTGTGTTTATCTTCAACTATTTAGATTAAGAATAACCTGTATTTCTTACTAGATTACATACTAAACTTCAGCGCCTATATACATGTATATTGCCATGGTCCTTTGAGATGAATGTAGAAATAAATGCCCAAAATTAGACATATTGATTACAAGTGTACTCATACACAAATAAGACACTGAATGACTCTGGTGAAACCCACGAAAGTATATATCGCTGAAACAATTACATCCCAATGTCAGTTTTAACAAGATTCTGCAGCCATACTCCTCCGTATTGGAATTTTCATTCATGAACCTGGTGAAATGTCCCTTTACCCTTCCAGAAAAATGTATCTTGTTACAGTGGTCATTAGAATTATGAATAAATTCAACTCAAATTAATTTCAATTTCCAGACATGACAATTCTGGCGGGTGTTTCATGAGAGTGGCCTTCCTCACCATTTGGACTTGGTGTCGCAGTTTGATCATTTGTTTATAGAACACATTAAGGTGGGGGAGGCTGGTGTCAGCTGGAACACACAGATAACGTGTCTCCTCTGTGCACGCCCCCCCATGTATAAAGAAGATGAGCTCAATGTCACCCTCGGATGTGAACACGATATACAGTGGTGGAGCTCTTAGTGTGTAAAATTGTGAGTAAAAGTGTTTTTATAGAGAAAATGGACCAAGGAAACAAAAACATTGTCGAAATTATAGCAAAAGTTATTGAAGAAGGTAAGACTGTAGACAAGATATATTGTTGTCGTATAAGGTTTTGGTCAAATTTCAAAAAACTGAAATATAATCTCAGCTGTTGTTTTGTGCTCTAGACTTCCTGTTTGAGCTTTATACGGTAATTTAAGATGGTGCAATCCACTACTTCCTTTTTCCCCTTTTCCGTTTTGTAGCGTCAGATACAGATGATAATCGTGGGGTTTTGATGGCTGGTAGAAATTACCCGTCCATCCAGGAGTTTGTCTCGTCCATCCCCAACCACCTTCTAATGGGGTCTCTGCTGGAGCTGCTGTGCTTCGGCTATGAGAGCAACCCAGTTCGCTCACGAATGCTGTTTAAAGGTATGTACTAGGATGTTGGATGGGAATTGACAGCTAGTTTATTAAAACAATTTACATCAGACTGTGTCAGGTATTTAGATTATCCAAATCTGGTTACTAATTACTTTGTTGTCCTTTTGACAGTCATTGGCCAGCGGTTAGCTGCCATGAACCTCCTCTCACCTTTGGCCATAAGTGATGAATTCAGCACCGTCAGACTCCAGCACAACCGGGCCTTCACTGAGCTGCTTAATGCTGCCAGTTCCTCACTATATCAACAGGTAACTGGACAAATCCCGTTGTTGTGAAAGGGTGGTTATTTTATCAAGAGCATATCCCCTAAACTAAGCATACAGCCTTCACCTAGCTTATCTTCATATGACTCTTGTTTAATGTCACTCAGAGTTGCATTGGTTATCCCTTTCTGCTTTTCTCTGCTTATATTTGAAAATAAGATGTTATTTTTAAGAAGGTTGTATCCCCAATGAAGCTTAACAACATAGCATGTCCATGTTTGCTGAAGAAAATTGGTCTTTTCTGCTGCCTTGATATAGTATTTTATTTCCTTTATGTTTCTATACTTTCATCTGGGTGTAATGTTGCCTGTCAAATGTCTGGATGTGTAACTGTCACAAATTGTCTCCAACTCAAAGTCAAACACAACTCAACAACATACTCAGATGGATAAGAACAAACCTGGCTAAATGTTCTTATTGTTATTTAATTGGGTGTGTGAGAATAAATATTAGAGAAAAATTCAAAGAAAAAAACAAAACATCCATGCCTGTGGCCCCTTGTCTCTGTGAGTATTGATGAAAGAAGCAAACTCGACTGATGCAATCTTGTTTGTGTTTTTGTTGCTGTGTTTCATCTTGCAGGGGCAGACATGTCTTGGCACAAACATAAGCAATCCTGCAGTGAGGTAGGCCATTCTTAGCAGTTTTATAAGGATGAGGTTTAACATATTTAACAAACAGTTTATTGTTATTATTATTGTCAATAGGAGTATTATTAACATTAATGTTGTTATTACCCAGTCCAAATGCTGCATTTATACACACAGACAAGTAAATGGAGCAGAATAATAAAGCCATCAGTGGCAAACGAGAGCATTTTACAAAAGAAACAAAGGGGGGAAATTAAGTATTTTGTCACATGTTTATTTCTGACTTCCCACAGACCTAAGGAAGGACTGTTTCAAGGGCAGACTTCCCGCTATCTTAGTGAATTTGAAGAAATTTGTAGACTTGGAAAAGGATCATATGGAAATGTTTTTAAGGTACTTTAATTAATTCTTATTCTATTTTGACAAACATGAGTTGAGTTGATCAAAAAAGTAATTATATCTTTAACATTGTCTGGTAGGTCATGAATAAGCTGGATGGACAGTTTTATGCCGTGAAGAAAATTCTTATCAAAAAAGTCTCAAAGGATGACTGCATGAAGGTGGGTAATCAGTGTTTTTTGTTTCTTTTTGCTCAAATACAGAGAAATACCGGACTTTTGGGTTGTATTGAGTTTTTGTTGTGCTGTAGGTCCTCCGGGAAGTCAAAGTGTTGTCCAGCCTGCAGCATGAATATGTGGTGGGCTACCACACTGCGTGGATGGAACATGTTCAGCCTGTATCAAGTGAGTATTTTACCGCTACATCATGGTTAAGAGGGAAGTAAGTGTTTAAGAAGGTCAGAAAACGCTGATTGTTTAAACACGTCTGTTTCAGATTGTGAGCCTCCCTTTCCTGCACTAGGATCACCTGGAACACAGGACAGGTAGTGTCCATTGATGATTGTTAACATTAATTGTCACTATTTCTGTTGCAGAATTTGTTCAATGTTCTTTATTTGTTAAAATAAATAGTTTAAAGGTAGAATAAATTGTAATAGTTGATTTAAAGTATACATATAATAATAATTTTATACTAAAAATGCTTTTCTGTTTTTTTGGAACAAATATTAATTTGCTGATTCTGTTAACCAATATCATCAAATTGTGCAATGTTTTACGTTTCTGCAAAAAGAAAAGTTTTACATGTAGAAATGATTCTTCATAATTAATGTTTTTATGAACAGCATGTCAAACTGAAAAAAAAAAGATTGCTGTGTGAGCTACAGTATTAATTTAAGGGCATGCAAATGCATTAAAGCAATAATATGATATATTGCAACTCTTTTATTTACAGTTCTGATGATATCCTCGACAGCAACAGTATCAGCTCCTCCATTGTTTTTCAAAGCCGTAGTGAAGCAGAAACAGATGCTGGCCAAGGTGCCAAAGTGCCGTTCAGTGAGAAACAACCAACCAAAGCTTTAGTTCCAGCCCAGGAGAAAGGCCAGGTGCTTTGTCCCAAGACTATGCGCTGTATCCCAAAGAACTATGTCCCCTGTGTGTTCCTGGGACAGCGAGAACCCATGAAGACTTCCAAGTGTCCCGCCACAGGCTGGGACAATTCAGCAGTGTTGGAGGAGCATTCTAGCAGGAGCAGCATTGAACTGAACAACAACTCCTGCATCCACAAGGAATGCCAGCAGTGGTCTGACATTCACATAACAAAGTCCTCTAAAGAGGTAGGTCCTAGAAGAAATTTAAAGTCATCAACAGTTTAGTAGAAAAATAGAGATTGTTTTATAGCATTTTGGAAGGATAACATCAAAAAATAAGATGTTATTACAAAAATTACGTATAAATCCCTTTTTTCACTTTAATAATTGTTTGTTATAATACGAATGTATCCTTTATTGATCCCATGAAGTCATACACAGAATAACATAGGGAAATTATTTCTCTGCATTTGACCCATCCCTGAGGGAGCAGTGGGCAGACCATTTGAAGCGCCCAGGGAGCAAAGGTTTCAGGGTGTTGCTCAAGGACCCTACTGCGTGTAAAGCTGCTGGGGCTCCAACCGGTTACCTACCAATCTTCCGTTTGGGAGACTGTCACTCTACTCACTGAGTTTCAGACGCCCTACAACTGAAATAAAGGCAGCAAGAGAGAAGATATATATCTAGCCCTCAACTATAGCTTTCAGACTTCACTTGATTCCAATTTATTTTATTTGTTTTTCTAACTCTTTCACTCGCAGCCTTGAAGGTAACTGTTGCGACAGAACAATTTCTTGTAAAGGATAAATGAAGTGTCTCTCCATAATTCATCTACATGTCAACGGTTTTGGCTGTTCCTGCAGGTGCAGTTCCATCTGATGCTCTACATCCAGATGCAGCTGTGTGAGCGCTCACTGAAGGACTGGATCTCTGATAGAAACACTAAGACCAACGAAGAACAGACCTCAACATGTAATTCTTAAACATTAATCACATTTGTACGGATGAAAGAATTGATACAGTTTTTATATCATCACAAGTCCTTCCACATCTTTCCTGAGAAATACTAAAATAAGCTATAAATTATATTTTGGGTTTATTTTATTTTTTTCAATTTTCAGGTCCTTATGGATGTGTTAATACTGAACAGACACTCAGTCTGTTGAGAAAGATACTTGACGGAGTGGAATACATTCACTCCAGGGGAATTATGCACAGAGATCTGAAGGTAAAATCATTTCATTTCATTTGATCATCTGCTGGTCATGATCATGTTGTGTGCATTGACTGACAGGTGTTAAAAAGGAACGGTTTCTTATGAGTTATAATGGGAGTCTTGCCCATCGCCTTTTAGAAAGGATTGTAAAAATTCTCCCAGGAGTTGAGAACAAAGTCATAAAGCCTCTCAGGCAAGAGTTTTCTCAGCTCTTCTCTCTTGTCTTGGCCGTGATTGAGATAAATAAAAGCCTTACAAATATGTTGAAGCCTCCTCGGTTGCTGAATTAGTTTTAATAGATGGCCTCTCTGTTTGAAGAAGCATGGAAGTGTCAAGGTTTTAGGCAGATGGCCTTTGTGGTTGTAGACTGTGAGGGGGGAGGTCAGACAGAAAAGTTTCACCAGCAGAGATCTGTTCTTTAAGTTGGGCTCACAGTTCAGGAACAAAAACAAACAGTTCTCCCCTGTTTTGCTCAGCTTATTGAGGTTGGCTCCATACCTGAGCAGCAGATCAACCAGCTCCTGGTTGCCCATGCTGCATGCCTCGTGTAACGGTGTGATTCCAGCATTGTTCACAGCATTGACCTGGGCCCCTTGCTCAAGCAGCACACAGATGCAGTCTTTGGCATCTGCCAGGTTTTTAGGGTTCTTCATAGCTGCCGCTACGACAGCAAGGTGCAGAGGACTGTTCCCAGAGTGCTTCACTCCCTTTAAGATAGTCAAGAATTTATCTAAATTAAATGTCGGAAAGATGTTGAACTTAATTAATGTGTTTCATCAGGTTTAGAAGCTTCGAAAAGAAGAGAGGGCAGCCGCTGGGGGTCACTTGCAGGAAAACGTTAGCATCTGAATCAGCTAAAATCTTTTGAGTTGCCTAAAACTAAACGTACGTATGATTAAGATATGGGCACGATTTTAATATAATAATCAGCTTTGAATGCTGTTGTCATATAGGGCATACAGGGTTATGTCGGAACATCCATATGTAACAGAGTCTATCTATATCTACTCCAAAGTTGTGCTGTGGCTTTTGTAGTGCACTTCCTTACTGTGTTGTTTGCAGTACGTTCTCCAAATGTTGCACAATTGTGGTCAAATTGAGGAAGATAGTTTCATAATTTGCTCGTGTCTTGTGTCTTTGCATGGGATTCTTAAGTTGCAACCCTTTGCC
The DNA here is from genome assembly GCA_037951165.1 of Lophius americanus. Taxonomy (NCBI): domain Eukaryota; kingdom Metazoa; phylum Chordata; class Actinopteri; order Lophiiformes; family Lophiidae; genus Lophius; species Lophius americanus. The sequence goes on along the minus strand of JBBDHG010000064.1, from coordinate 2,899,906 downwards.
ACAGTCACATTCAGTAGACATTGGACTTTGGATAGCGAGACGGCCATAATTATTTGACCAATAATGACGGTTTGGTTCCCAGTTAGTGGTAGATTGAAGAGTGTTTAATTGTTGTTAATTACTAATAATTAATTACTGCAGTTTCGTTGCTTTGATATGTCAGAATATCTGCTTTGAATGGATCTTCTGTTTTTGCCTTTCATGTTTTTTCGATTGAACATTTAAGAATAAAAGCAGAGGAACTTCACAAACCATGTTGATGACTGCTCCCCCCTTGATCAAGCTGGCTATGATGTCTTTATTGAGGATGCCAGCAGCCATTTGCAGGGGCGTCATCCCACTGCTGTTGACAGCATTAACATCAGCACCACAGCTGACCAGAATGTGTATGGCAGATAGAGCTGTGTAGCGCACCGATAGGTGGAGAGCTGTCTCGTGACTCGCTCCCTCCACCTGGGGAGAAACCACAAACACACCCGACTGAGGCTTGAGGCGTGAGGAATTAAAAAAAAGGTTTTCTCTTAAACATCACAAATACCATATTACTGTGATGGGGCAGAGACTGGATATCGATTTATCAATATGAACATCTCATCTTTTTACCTCTGCATTGATGTTAACACCGTGCTCACAGAGGAGCCGCAGACAAGCCTCTGACTGTCTACGTACAGCAGTCTGGACTCTGGATTCTGGTTTTGTTGTCAGGACTCTCGGCCAGGTAGTTATTACCAAGTGCAGAGTGGTTTGACCAAGCCGGTCCCTGTGACAGACGGAGAGAGTGAAGCTAGTGCAGAAAGGTTTCTTTCTATCAATAGAAAAATGGACGTGAGTGTTACTTTGGAGTTGCAACGGAAAGTCATGAAGTCAGCAACACTGAAAACAGGCGCTTGCTGTGTAGGTTCGCTTTGATGTAAGAGTTTACTGAACTAGTTCAGTTTAAATAAGTACATCTTGAACTCTCTACCTTTTGACATTTTGGATTCATTCGATAATACTATTGAATTGATTGGCTGCTTTTTTGGTGTTAGCGAGTACATCCGTATTCTTGTCAGTGTTTGTTTGTCAAGACCTCATGTCTGGATCTGCCCCTGCTGACAGAAGGCTCTGCATACTCTTCACTCTTCCGTAAGAGGCAGCCAGGTGAAGGGGGAGGATAGCAAGGTCCTAAGGCAAGACATGACACGACATGGAAAATAGGAATTGTGTTGAACACAAATATGTTGCAGTTTGACACAAGTTTTGACTGGCTATTTATTTTATTTTTCCCACATTGAAGTACACTTAAGCATTAATATGTGATAGTTAAGAGTAGTCGTTACCATCTCATAGTTATATATTGTACATCCTTAACATAAAGGACGCCATGGATCTATCCATGTGACGATTTTCATGTCAAATTAACATGTTCCATATATCACAAGCATTTTTTTTTTTTTTTTTTTTAGAAACTGGTGGCATTTACCTTCCAGAAATCCCCAGTGGGTACACCTTCCCTAATCTTGATGAGACGGTTGCTGCCGTACTCTTTTGACCAGTGTCGTATACGTCCCACGTCTCCGTCCATAATTGCAGTGCAGAATTCATTGCTTTCAGACTTGATAATGTTGAAGCTCCTATCCTGGTGTTCCTTGCTCTCCTCCAACATGACCATCCACTGCCTCTTACTGCTGTCTGTCTTTCGTTTTTACGAATAGGTGTGGTGTGTTGTGGTTGGAAGCTGGTTATTCTGGTTTGAGGAAGCAAGTCCAAAATTCAGAGAGGAGTGTTGATTAATACGGAACCCTGAGGAGGGAAGTTCAAAGTGATTCACTACTCGCGTTTCTGTTTTTGGCATTTTAAGTCTGATCTCATATGTGTTTGAGAATTATGTGTCTAACTTTGTTGTATGTTCTTCCTGTCAATGCTTATAATTTTTTGCTGATTGAGGCCAATAATGAATAATAATAATAATGATAAATGTAATTTATAATGCACTTTACATACAATAATAATAATAATAATAATAATAATACATTTAATTTATAATGCACTTTACATTTAATGGGGACTGGGGACACCCTTCAGCCCTGTTTAACTCATTTTATTTGGTTTATCTGTTTCTTGTAAAGCATTCTGTAACAGTTTGTTTTTTTAAATTATTATTGATATTATTATTAGCAATAATTGTGAGGTTGTACTCATGGCACTGCTGGGAAATCTGGGAATCACTTTCCAAATTAATTGCTTATTAATCATTTTTTTAATGCTTTAAATAGTCTTATTTCTAAAGTAAAACAGGGTAGTTGTTGGTGTTGAAGTGAGCCCTTTGTGAAAATATAATAGAAAAATCAATATAGTTTTTGATTGTAATGTTTAATGGTCCGGAACCCAAAACTTGAAGATTTCTAAAGTTAATATGTTGTCATGTTATCTCATATGCAAAATAACACTGAAATCTTTACACCCTGTGATATTTTCGACTATTTGCACTAACCTTTTTTCTCCACAGCCAAGAAATATCTTCCTCCGTGGTCATGACTGTCATGTTCGAATTGGGGACTTTGGTTTGGCCTGTAGGGATTTAATAATGGATGGTCATTTGAGCACTACATCACCAAACTGTGGTAATAATAATGCACCTCTTCACTTGTTATATAAATTATTCACAGGAAGGACAGTATGTCACCAACTCACCAGTGGGTGGTGCTATTTGCTTTAGAATCACATCTCTGCTTTATTTTGCAGATTCTTCACATACTGCGGGTGTTGGTACCTTTGTATATGCTGCACCAGAGCAACTGAAGGATTCCCATTATGACTCAAAGGTAAGCATATTAATACCTTGACAAATAAAATTATATATCAGATACAACTTTTTCTGCAACATGATATTGTCATGCTATGCTGTCTATTATGAATTTTCTTTTTGCCATTTTTACTGTGACTTATAACTTTTATTGTATTATTGTTGTTCTCTCAGTCCGACATGTACAGCATTGGAGTGTTGGCTTTCGAACTCTTCCACCCCTTTGGGACAGAGATGGAGCGAGTCAGGACTCTTGGGGACCTGAGAGAGGGAAAGCTCCCAGACTCGTTCTGCCACAGATGGCCAGTCCTGGCTAAGTATATCATGAAGCTGACGAGTAAAGAGCCAGGTGTTCGGCCCATGGCTAACCAGCTTTTACAGAGTGAACTCTTCTGCAGTAAAGAAAACGTATGTAGTATTTAGATATGATTTTATGTAGGACAAAAATTTATGAATTTTGTGTTCTTAGAATATTAATATTATAATATATAATAATAATTATTTGGTATAACTGACCGTAAACTCTACCGAGTATGAAACTCTCTAGAAACTGATGTAAATTCCTTCTAAGATTACTTATAGTGTGCAAAATTTTTACTGAAAAAGTGTGTTCAGTGCATCTGCAGGATGCAGATGCACTGAACACACTAATAATACACTTTACTTTACTACACTTTATTTTGAGATTGTCTTTTCCCTTCAGGTGATCCATGGTTTACAGCGAAGGGTTAAAGAGCAAGAGGAAGAGATCATGGATCTGAGGAGAAAGATCAGTCTACTCAAGAACACGCAAGATGTTTTATCTGTGTCAGACAAGACTTGAACCTTAAATTCTCAACTCTCCACAGACTATCAGGACTTGATTTATTCTGCCACTGCTGTACTATGTTTGTTTTTTTTACATGGACCATGTGGTATTGTGAGTGGGGGTGTGTTTGTGTAACAAAACGAGTACACCTGTATCTAAGTGTGCACCTATTCATCTCCATTTAGCCCTTCAATAAAACGTATTAGTGCTGTCTTTCACGAAGCAATATGTGATTATTGTTCGTGTTTTAAAGTGATAAAAACTTTTTTTTAAATCCCATGTGAAGAACTAACAATGGGTTTAAAGAACTGACATTTTTATTATGAATGTTGTGCAGCGTCTTAATCCCGAAGGAATCACTCATTTTCAGCACAGAGAATCAATCTGTTAAGCCATCCAACTTTTGACTTGTATGGGGACATGGATATCATGTTGATATTTTGATCCTTCTTTCTTTTCTTTTTTTAAATAGAAATTTCAGCATAGATATGGTAATCAGTTCTGTTCAATCTTTCGGTTGATATGTTTGCAACCTATTATCATGGCTAGTACATTTTATAGTACACGTGTGTGGTTTAAAATCTCACTTTGTTGCTTGTACACTATGTACGCAAAGGTCAAGGGTGTGTAGATGCGACGGATCTCCCCGAAACACGTCCCTCGCAAAGACCGGACGAATGAGCCAATCAGAGGCTTCGTTTCAACGGAGGTACCCGGATGTACCCGTGAGGCAATTAGCTACGTCATTGTTCACCGCCGGACACTCACTGGAAATAAGGAATGTATTTACAACCGCTTTTAACGTATTCATAAGAAATTCCAGGTGAGCGATTTTGTCATTTTCAGATCGAATGGCACTCTGAGCGTGCAGCAGTGATATTTGTACTGGGCTGAGAGGCAGATGTTGGTTGTAGTGGCCTTACACCGGTTCTCTGTCATGTCGGAGGGAGCAGCGCAGATGCCGGGGTCGACCCCTCCTGTGTAGCTAGCAAAACGTGTCGTTACTCAGGTCCACGGGTGTAATTCAACTCTTATCCGAAGGGGAAACAAATAAAGCGCCGTTCGCCATTTACAGTGAGCGGTTAGGTTGGTCTCTGCCATGTCCCGCCGCTTTAGTACATCGAGCTAGCTGCTAGCTAGCAGCTTAGCATCAATAATGCCGCACGAGCAACCCTGCCGCCGAACGTTATTTAAGCTCTGTTTGCTGTTTCCATGGGTTACTGCCAGGTGGTCCTACGAAATATTCCATTACAGTCTTGGACGTTGAGAGCGTTTATTTTCGTTGCCTCTTTTGCTGCACGTGCGAACAGAAGTTTAATTTGCGTTTGTTGAGGTAAAGCGACTCTGCGTGTTGAAGGCCTAGCAGCCGTTTGTTAGCCAACGTGAGTAAGTCTGAGTGGTGGGAGGGAACAACTGGTGTCAGCGCGCGTGCTTCCGACCAAGAGTTTTTCTACCACATAAGAGCATGACCCAAAAAAACCCAAAACCGCTATTATTTTCTTTGTAGTATTTTTTTTAAATCGACATTAGTCAACACTTTACTCCCAAGTTAATTTATTATGCCCTCACATTAAGTCTTAACATACAATACTGAATTTAATATTACATTAATGGCTTGCACTGTGTTTGTTTACTTTGTTCCGTGATCTGCTGTTCAGTTTGAACGTTAGTGTACTCTCGCTTTACAAGATATCGATTGAATTGTTCGTCATTATGTTCTTAATATTGTTAGATATTGATACTAATGTTTTTTGGGGCTGTGAATTTTAATAATTTAGTTTTTATAAAAATGACTTGGGGGTGAAGCGGTCTGTCATATTCAAGACTATTCAGCTATTCCGCTTGTTTAGACATCAAAGCAGTTGGGCAATTTGCGTCACAAAATACTTTATTTGAATACAGCTTTGCAAGACCCTTCTAAAAGATGCAATGTGTGAAATTTATTGGCTAAATTATATTTCCAACTTAATTTAAACCTCAGCACACCTGTCGCTATCCAAGAAGCTACAGTGGCCTTCAGGTGTCATAAAGGATTTAATCTGTCATATAGGTCAAAGTTTACATGTAAGAAAACGAAAATTACTATTTTTTATGATTTGTGGTAGGAGGGATAACATGGTTAGCTTTGGTTAAACTGTGCTTCCCCAGTGAAACCTCACACAATTGAGTCCACATTGAGACGAAATGCAAATCATTAGATACAATCGGTATTGTCTGCTACTTATTGATTACTATACATCTGGCTTTCTGCCCCTCAAACAGCAATGAACAATGACCATAGTTGACAGAGCTTCAGAAAAGTCTGACCACGAGTCAGTCGGATGTAAGCAATCTCCCTTCTTCAGTGGAGAGGCGGTGATGGACAGTAGCTGTTCCAGTAGCTGGGCTGTTGGTCCCACAATGTCTAGTGATTCTTCAAGGCTGAAGGCACAAGGAGACTGCATGGGCCCAACACATGGAGCTGTGGTTTACAACAGTGGGCCTTCCTCTACGGACCGTTCCAAGGAACAAGGTCAGAGCAAATGCTGATTTTATGATGCATGTGTTTTGAAAGATGGGAGGAAACTATTAAAGTTGTTTGTCAGTTAAACCTATTTCTTTGCATCCAGACTGAGGCATAGTTATTTTCCATGCCTCCGTTTATCTATTAAACAATAGAAGCATGGAATATGTCCCAAAATATCTTGTCTGATAGTACAGTTATGCATGTATTTGAAAATAATACCAGTTATTGATGTTTTCTCATCTTTATTTTTAAAAGCAGATTTACAAACATTGTTCTTTTGCATGCAATGGGGCTTTTTATGCACAGATAAATATTTTTTTGCAAGGTTATGAATTCATTTTTAAACTGAACCTGAGCAAAAAATATTTTTATGCCTAATGGATATATTACTGTGTCATGTATTTACATTGATGCACAATTAGGTCCTTCACCCAGTTTTAGTCAGTACTTCTCCCCCAGATCTCTGCTCTTTGTGCTGGTACACCCCTGCACACTCGCTAATTATCATCTCCTCTCTGCCAGCACAAGTCTGCCTACATGCTTGCTCAACTTGGCATAATTTATAATTTTGTGCACAACCGGTGAATCACAAACTTGAAGAAACTAATCCAGATTTTCTGTTTCATCTCCTGTCTGCTTGCTAGTAGGATTAACACAATAAAATGGTCGCTAATTAAACTTGTTAAACCTCAACTTCATAACAACACATTTTTGCAGCATTGAATGTTAGTTTATGAAAGAATGGTATTATGTAAAATTACTCTGATGATAGAGAAGAGGAAAAGAGATGAGGATCAAACATGGAAAGTGAAGAAGAAAGGCTTTCTGTGCAGACTTCAGGGAGTGTTAAACTGGGCTTTGGTTGGTAGTGAAGAACTGCAGGATGACTGCGTAACCACAACAAAAGTGATAGAGGAGACAGGTAAGAAGGTACTTGGTTTGTCATCTAGACAGAAGAAGGAAGATAAAGAGACTTGGTTTTGGTATGTTGAATTCCAGGAGAGTAAATGCCAGAAAAGGTTGGCGAAAAAGAAGGGGCATAGTTCAAGAGATTTAAAAAACTAGGCAGAAATACAAGGAGTGTCAGTGTAATGGCAAAGAGTGAAGTAACAAAGGCTAAACAACCGGCCTATGATGAGTTTTATGAGATGGTGGACGCTAAGAAAAGGGAAAAATCACTTAATGATTGGTGAGGCAGAGGGATGAAGTTGGAAGGATGTGCAGCAGGTTAAGGGGACTAAGGATAGAGATGGAAATGTAACAGCTGAGGAGAGTGTGGGGACAAAGAGGAAGTGTCTAGGAGAGAGGGCAGTGGAGGGTTAAACTAGATTGTTCAAAATGATTTTGGAGAGAGAGAGGTTGCCTGAGGGATGGAGGAAAAGTGCATTGGTACCGTTTTCACAAACAAGCTGATGTGTAGATTTGTAGTAACTCTTGTTTGTATGTTTGTATTGACTGTACAGCACTTCAAACTCTATTGTTTTTTTAAATGTGCTTATAAATAAAGTTGAGTTTAGTTGAGAATGTATAAAGAGTGGTGAAAACTAGGATAGTGGATCTATTTGTAGAAGGATGCTGGAGATGCAGCTGCTGCTAGGAAGGAGAGATAAAAAAACAAACAAACGCTGCCGCCGTGTAGGAGAAATAGAGGGGAAGACCAAAAAGGAGGTTTCTGGATGAAAAAGGACATGCACTTGGTTGGTGTGACAGAGAAAGATGCAGAGAACAGGGCATGATGGAAACAAGTGGTTACTAAATTTCCCTTTTTGGTGGATTAATACATTTTCTATCAATCTTCACTGTGACGACCCCTAAAGGGATCAGCCAAAAGAAGACGAAGATTTAATTATATATGGGTATCTTATTGTGCTGGCATTCATAGTTCTTAGGGTGCTTTTGAAACCTGTTTTTTTCGCTGTGTACTCAGGACAGAAGCATAACGATAACACCATTAAAAGGATTTCTCTGAAAAGAAAGTTTAGAACAATCATCTGGATATTTATTTCATACAATACAAAGGCGCACCAATGAAGCTAAACATATTTCTATTATTCTTCTATAAAAGTGTCACAAAAGTGGTTTTGTGTTTAAAGCTTCCACTTCCCTTGCATTCATCCAGTTAGATAACATAGCTGAAAGGAAAGAGGAAGCAAAACCTGTCTCCTTCATCAGTAGAAATAATCACATTATATAGACTGATTGCTCTGACTACAAGGACCCGTTGTTCCTTATCATGTACCAGTATGCATGAACATGGAGAATATGGCATAAATACAAATTATTAACAAGACCCTTTCCCCTGCCGAATGCACTGAATTGAATGGTGTTGGCTCTGTGTGTCCAGTAAAAAGCAGTGAGGATGGCATTGACTTGCCCCAGAAGGTCCTTTTCCCTCCTGAAAGGCTCAACCTCAAGTGGAACCAGGTTCACCGTATTGGTGCAGGCCTGCAGAACATGGGGAACACCTGCTTCCTGAACTCAGCCCTGCAGTGTCTCACCTACACCCCTCCATTTGCCAACTACATGCTGACTCGGGAGCACTCCAAAATATGTAACTTCAAGTTTGATGCTTTTCTTTGCACCAACAAAGTTTTCTTTGTGTAACTGTACAATTTCTTGTGTAATTCATGTCTTACTCATCAGTTTTCGGTCTTCCTGTCTCTGCTGCAGGTCACGAGCTTGGTTTCTGTATGATGTGCACCATGCAAAATCACACCATTCAAGTTTTTGCCAACTCTGGGAATGTCATTAAACCTATTGGTGTACTCAATGAACTCAAACGTAAGTGTAAAGCTAAACAATGGAAGTTGTTCCTTTTTTTATTTCCTTTGTCATTGGTATGATCATTTTGGAGGGAAAGTTTGTAGCTGATGTTGTGGTCTTCTGTTGAGAATTTTTAATTTTACATCTACATCCAAGAGTATTGGCATATATCATCCTCTTAGATATCTTACTATTTTGTGGTTTGTTTTTCATAAACACAGGGATTGGAAAGCACTTTCGCTTAGGAAGCCAAGAGGATGCTCATGAGTTTCTACGGTATACAGTGGATGCTATGCAAAAGTCCTGCTTACCTGGAACCAAGTAAGGATCAATATATACCAGTAACAGTCAACAGTTTGGACATAGTTTCCCATTCATTTGATTGTGAAATTGTAAAAAGAAAAAGAAAAGGGAAGAAAGTGTTGGACCCCCTTATGCTTTGTTTAATTTTGTGTGTATCTCATACTAAACTGTTTGAGACATTCCAAGAGGTTTCACCAAACAAAGGCCACCTGAGTAAAATACAAGTTTGAAATGGTAATTGTATTTATTGAACCTTGTGTGGATAAGTATTTTTGCCCTTAAAAACTGAACCAAAAAACTACCAAATTAGTTTGTGGTCAGGAGGCCAACAGCATTTCATTTAACACCAGTTGCACACTATGCCAAGATCAAAAGAAATTCCAGATGAGACGATCAAGAGTATTTATTATATATAATTCATAACAAGAAGTTTGAATACATTTCTAAGGCTCTGGGACTTCACAGGTCCACCGTGAGTTATGTTATCTACACATGGAGGAGACTTTGTGCACTACTCAACGGTCTGTGGTCATCTCTCTGTGAGTTGAAGCTGAAGTGCAACTGTGTCATGCTGAGAGACAATCATTACATTCATTAAATTCAACTTTTTGAGTAGCCTGGTCAAAGTCTGGACCTAATCCCAATTGAGATACTGTGGTGGAATATTAAAAGAGCACTTAGCCAACAAATTGGTCAATGTGGCTCCACAAAATCAGTACTGTATAGAAGATTTGGACAAAATTCCACCACAACGTGGTCAGACTCTTGTTACTGCATGTATACTGATGGTTTGTGCCCAGATTTGGTATAAACCGTTTCTTAAATTACATGCAGTTGGATCTTGCAGCATGAATTGATTATTTCTGTATGTGAGTGTTTGTATATGACCTACACCAGCCCTCTTTGAAAGACTAGCCTTTTACATTTTATTTGGAACTAATATCTATTTCTCATCAAAGACGGAAAGAACCACCTTGTGTGAAACACAAAGATGAAACAAGACAAACAAGGACGGAAAGACAGGCGGTAACACTAACGGGCAGTGTTGTAGTGGTTTGTGCTCCATGAACCCCAAACAGCACAGAGCCTTAAGAATCACGAGAACCGAACACAGAACGGTGACTTCACGCACTGACTTAGCAGCCACTGGTGGCCCCAATCAACGCTGAAGATCGGTTCGTGTTAGGTGCTGGTGTGTTGGGCCAGGATCATGCAGCACAAGTGCACAGAGCACCCATCAGAGTCCAATAGAAGCCAAATAGTCCAGTTAGCCCCCGAAGCTGTGAGAAGACCCAGGACGCAGAGCCCACAGAACCACAGGGGCTTTGATACAACGAACAGGCCCACGGCTCAGAGAACACCCTGACCAGCGCCGCCAGAGCACACAGGCATACCAGAAGGGAAAAAGGGCAGGGGTGTACTCCACGCACAGGAGCCATCAAACATTAAGACAGGAAGGAAGGGGTCTACTCAGTGAAGCCAGCTGTGCCAGCGAACGGGAAGTGACGATGGGCAGGCTAATCCCCTTAGCCTGCCCATCAATGCCTACGAAAGGATATATAGTCCATAAGCTGCCCTGCCCCGAGCCCCACATCTCATATCGGCAATGCCTCTCTCCCCAACAATCGGAATGCCCCCCGCCCAGGGCCAAGAGGCCAGGGAGCAGGCCCACTGACGGTACCACCAGACACTGGCCGCAGCCCAAGCACCACTATAGCGGACCACCCCCCAATGGACCCACCAGAATTATTTTTTCCATGCTGCTGTTTTAGACATTATAGATTCCTTTTACTTTAATAAATACATTTATTTTCATCAAGTAGTCAGTGTTTTATGTTAAACTTTGTTTGAAGGTCTGACACAATTTAGTCTGAGATATACACAAGAAGAAACCAGGCGGGGGTCCAATACCTTTTCACTAAACTGTGTGTTTTCCTGTTTAACTATATGTAATGGGTGTAGAACAATTGTAGCACCAACAGACACTTTAAGTCTACATCCATGTTTGAGTGACATGCTGGGAGGACCATTGTGGTTTTAAGGGAATTTTTAAAAAGGAATTTCAGGAACTTCAAGAATCAAATATTCTTATTCAGTAGCAGGTAGCCTAGCAAGTAATTAGTCTCATTTTAATTCGTTCCGTCTTATTCCTGCTATTTGGCCTACAATCTGTTGTCAGTGCAAAGTACGTAATCTGTGCCAATATAACCATAAAGTATTTTAGATTATTCAGTCAACAAATCAATTTTGTCATTATCCTTTGATCAGACTCACTTACAGGAGAGTAAGGCATATTTCTCCCAGATTCCCCGCTGCTGACGTTTCATGAGGAAACTGGTTTGGAACATTGGTTCCGATTTTCACCCCCGATTACCTAGTGTTGTGAGATGTTTACAGATCAAATGTTATACCTCCCTTTCTACTAGTGGACAATAAGGGCAGCCCAAATAATTTTCAATCATGCTTGATTTTTAGGATTGAAAATCTGGATGATTACATCATCGTTTGGCTAATGATGGGGACACTTGTCAGCAGCTGATGATGCTGCACTTAACAATAAACATTTAATCTCTGTGGGGCATGGGTTAACAAGTACGGTCAATGGTACTATTAACCAACAGACTCCCAGCAGTAACTATGGTTTGAAACAGATGATCAACTGTAGCGACTCCGAAAGGGAACAACTGAAAGACAATGGCTAGCATTAGCCAGCAAATGACTCCGCTGTTAGCTATTATATCATCACTCTCAACTCCAGTTCTCCCTAAAGTATAGAAAGCTTATGTTGTCTGCATCATACCAACCGTTTCCTTGTTCACTCTCGTTTCTTTTGTCTCTAGTTGGGTTTCACATTTTGCTATATTAAATTTTATTATTATAAAATAACTTTTTTTGACAGATTGGACAGGCAAACGCAGGCAACCACTTTCATCCATCAAGTATTTGGCGGGTATCTAAGGTCTAGAGGTAAGTAATTAGTGTTGATTTCATCATATGAAGCAAAGGTACTGATTTTTGTTGTTTGGATCTTTCCTAATAAACCTTTTCTTTTCTTCCATTTTTAGTCAAATGTTTAAATTGCAAAGCCGTTTCTGATACATTTGACCCATTTCTGGATATTCCCCTTGACATTAAGGTAATCCGTGCTCAATATTATATGTGCTTGCAGTTTTACTGTAGATGTGCAATAAAAGGAACAGATTTAGATTTTTAGGAGGACTTTACTAATAATCACAGAACTGTTTTTTTTCCCATGCAGACAGCTCCCAGTGTGTCCAAGTCTCTGGAGCAGTTTGTCAAGCCAGAACAGCTAGAGGGAGAAAACGCTTACAAATGCACCAAGTAAGTTGTTCTTCTATTTCATTGAAGATGGTGACATCAAAGAGCTAATGTTTTGTGTTTGTTTAACTAATTGCCAGCTTATTAATACATTTTTGTTTCCAATAGGTGCAAAAAAATGGTCACAGCCTCAAAGCGTCTTACCATTCACCGCACCGCCACCGTGATCACCCTCCCACTCAAACGCTTTGCCAACTTCACAGGCGGTAAAATCACAAAGGTACCAATGACGCATGTAGACAATATTAAATCCTGATAGTTACACCGATCAGCCACAAAAATAAAAAACGCTGCTTAATATGTCTTGGCCCCCCTTTTAGTGCAAAAAAAGCTTTTCAATGCACTGAATGTTCTGGCAATGTTCTATCAGCACCAGCAGCTTATCAGTAATTTGTGCTACGGTGGCTCTGTGGGATCAACAAACAAGGACTAGCCTTTATTTTCACAAACAGTAACGAGTCTTGGGCGCCCATTACAGTGTAGCCGCTTTACCACCTGTCCTTCCCACGACCACTTGGGTAGGACCTCTCCCCTGCAGACTGGAAACACCCAACAAGTTATGCAGTTTTGGATATGCTCTGGCCCAGTTATCTAGCAAACACCGTTTGCTTCCTGTCAAAGTTGCTCGGATCATTATGCTTGCCTATTTTTTCTGATTCCAACACATCAACTTTAAGGACAACACGTTCACATGAATCCTAATATATCCCCCCCACTGACAGATGTTGTGGCAACAAGATAATCAATGTTTTTTTTTTCTGACTTCATCTGCCAGTGGTTACAATGTTAGGGTTGATCAGTTTACTGGACAGAACTTGTAATTGAGTGAGTTTAGCAGTTATTTACTTTTATTAAATGAATCTTTAACTGCCATTTGATATCGGTCTGCTACTTTTTGGTCCCTAGGATGTAAAATATCCTGAGTACCTGGATGTGCGGCCCTTCATGTCCCAGTCCCAAGGCGAGGCCCAGGTCTACGGGCTGTATGCAGTGTTGGTCCACTCTGGCTTCAGTTGTCATGCTGGACACTATTTCTGCTATATAAAGGTACCAGCACTGCTAAAGACCACAATACTAATCTGTCAGGACACTGCTGCTGATAGGTATACATGCATTTATCTCTGCAACACTTAACATCAAATCACTACAACAGCGTCATGCTGTGTTCTTTCAAGACATCATCTGCTTAATTGACGGAATTCATAACTCAAACTACAGAGAGAAATGCTTTCAAGTCTACATTTCAAAGCCAGTTCAGCAACTGAGAAAAGTTAACATCACATTAGATGCAAGATGTGAACGAAGGTTGACCCTGCAAACATGTTAACATGCCTGTGTTTCTGTTGTGTCTCCAAGTCAAGCAGTGGTGAGTGGTACCAGATGAATGACTCATCTGTGACTGCCACTGACATCAGGTCTGTTCTCAACCAGCAGGCCTACGTCCTTTTCTACTCCAAGTGAGTGAACCACTTCAGAATGTTATTTGGCGTTTATTTTGCAGAGTCTTTCTTAGTATGCTCAAGAAATGCTTTTAATGTTATGATTTCAGGATAAGGATGATACTTGAATAGATCAAATGCTCTTTGATTGATTGTCAGTTAAATCTAGTATTCTGTCAGTACAATCTTTAAATCTTATGTAAATGTAAATATTCAAAATTAAATAATCTTGTCATCATAATTGCTTGTTGCCTCCAGACATAAGTCTTGCCAAACATGAAGCACTTTGACATCAAAATGCACTAATACACTACGCAAAGTACTTATGACGCATGGAATTTCAATTGGTTAATGCAAGAGATAATAGTGTTTGACCTGGTGGAAATCAACAGAAGGAAAACAGAGACTGATCTTTGACAATGAGCTGGAATCATTGAAAAACGAGGCGACGGTGGCTCAGATGGTAGAGCTACATGTGGGCCACTGTGGTCCACATGTCGAAGTGTCCTTGAGTGAGATACTGAACCCCAAGTTGCTGCCATGGCTGTTCCATTGGTGTGTGTATGATTACGTGAATGATTACCGCTCCTAATGAGCATGTGGCGCCTTGCATGGCAGCCTCTATCATCACTATGAATGTTTGTGTGAATGGGGGAATGATGGCTCACAGTGTAAAGTGCTTTATGTGGTCAAGCAGACTAGAAAAGTGATATAGAAGTACAGTCCATTTACAAATGTCAAGTGATTGATAGCAACACATTCAGTTTTATTCCGTTACCTCTCCTCTTTTTGACTGATTCCACAAGCAGCATGTTACTTTAGTTCCTTTCAAATCTCGGGCAGATGAGGAAAGTTGAAATAGTGATTGTTGGTTAAATAAATGCAGACCTGAACTCTTTCAGAATATATTCAACTAAATAGTGTCAAACTAAAGTTAATAGCATGTCCATATTTGAAGTGTTCACTCTACACTATTCATAATTATTGCAGCTAACCTGTAACTGCAATGAGGTGAGCTGATGGTAGCAAGATGAAAAAAAGTGAGTGTATGTGCCACAAAAATAATGTTTGTCTACTTGTGTGTGAGTGCGCGTATGAAATCAAGCATTTTGCACATTGTGTAATTCTGATTTTGACATTGGACACCAAGTAGCTTCTTATAATGATTTAGCTAAACCTCTAATTACAGAGGTCTGCATTCCTAGATAATTTTTAACTGGATTAGTAGGCCTATAAAATGGGTTTCTGTATATGAGTCATAGTTGCAACTGGCTGGACAAACAAATTTGAAAAAAACTCACTTTGGAAAGGAGCCATAGGAATTGGAGCATAATGCACAAATAGAATAGACCTGGATATGATAGGGGGATGATTTTCTCTCTTAAAAAATCTGTGCAAAATGATTCCTTTTGCCAATATCCCTCTCTTTGTGTGGCCAGGTCTAGTGATACGAAGAAAACCGGGGACTACAGCCACATGAGCCATAATCCAGGCACTCCTGGTCACTCGTCCCCAAGACCTGTGGTGTGCCCACGCATCAACACCACAGTCCAACACAACAACAATGGTTTTATAGGTCCCCAGCTACCACCACATATGACCAAGGTACTGCAGATTGATGCAATCACATACATATGAGGAGCAAATACTCGACCAAGACACTCAAAACCTATGTTGTTGTTTTTTGTTTCCACATCAGAATGCTTTACACGTCAATGGAAATGGATCTCTACGGGACTATCCCAATAACTCCAAACCCAGTACCAGCAGTAGTGTTGTCGGAAAATCTTCTTCGTCCATCTCCCTCTCGATCAGCCGATCCACGGCGATCCCAGACCATGACAAACGCCAGAAGCTTTCATTCTTCATTGGACAAGGCAAACCTAGCCGTCCGTCCTCCTCCTCCTCATCTTCTCATAGCCATCCGTCCTCCGCAAGAAGTAGCTCCTCTTCCAGCTCCAGCTCATTATCGTCTTCACAGTCACCCTCAGACGTCCATTCAGACATTCGCTTTGTTCCACGTCAGCTCAACCACATTAACGGAAGGTCTTCCAGTAACGGGGATCAACACAGTGGAGAAAATGGAGCGTCGTTCTTGGTGCCTTACAGCCAAGAGTCCTCAGAAGAATCGGAAGAGGATAGCAGTGGTAATCGGGATAACGGCTGGTTCGGCATGTCTCACATGAATGGGGACAACGGAACGGCAGAAATGTTTAATAAATCTCCTCAGGCCTCTGAAGGACAGTCAGGAGCACAGCTCAATGGTAACAGATTAAACAGACCCACAACCTGTGGTGCTTCTAAATCCAGTCAGAATGGACATCATTATGGGCACCACAAACTGAACGGACACAACCACCATGATAAGGTAAATGAAACTGTTTTTGTTTTTTTTGCTATTTGTTTAAAAAATATAAATTGATGAATAATCGATTTGTGTCTACATGAATAATCATGTCTGATTATTGTTCATCAGATCTCTGGAAGTGATCGTGGAGGTTTGTCCCCTGTTGCTACTGTTGCTGCTAATGGACTAGACACTGAACATAACCAAATAAGGTAGGATCAGCACTGATGTTTGCGTTGTGTTTTGCTTGAATGCTACGCATCTTTAAAGTGTGCTGTGAAGCAGTATTCATATAATTGTAAATAATGTTTGTTTTCCAGCAAAGAGGGAAAAAGTTCTGCCTCACCCATGGCCACGCCTCCTCAGAGCATCCACCCTGCTGCCAGTGAGATCCAGCACCTCTCTGCTCCTGACACAAGGGCTAAAGCTGTATTTAAAGCTCTGCCTCAGCACATAGCATCTTCTGCTGTGAACGCCTCAGCTTCAGCTTCTGTCACAGAGGCCCATTTTGTCACGTCTAAAGAAACCATTTCCTCATCTGCCCATAATGGCAGCATCAACGTTGCCTTATCCACCTCACTTGACTGCTCACAAAGCGCTGATGGTGCCTCTGCTGCTCCACAGAACATTAGCAGTTGTGGAAATGAAGCAGTGGATCCACCACAGCTGAACGATCTGTCAGAAGGGATTGAACGGTGCACAGATGCCAAGGAGCAACACCAGTTCAAGCCAAGTTCTAGGAGCAATGGAGTACAATCTTCCCGAGACAAATTATCACCGTACTGGAGAGACAGAGACAGGGATCGGCGCTACAGGGATAGGAGTCCACAGCGCGACGTTGACAGTGATCGTCATCGGCACAGATGGGACCACAGAGATCACCGCTATCATCGCTCATACAGGGATCGATTCCCTCATCACGATCGCTATTCAAGGGACAGGGAGTCAGAGCGTCGCAGGGAGCGGACTGTCCATCATCCCAGGGAACGTGATCGTGACAGGAGCAGGAGCTCTCACCTATATCGCCGCTACCACCATTCCCGGTCAAGGGATGACTGGGGCCGTGAGCAGAAGGGGCACTCTTATTCCCACCGTGAGGACTCTCATAGTCACTGGAAGTGGAATGAGGAGAGCAGGGAATCCCGGATGATGAAGGAAAAGTGCAATGGCAGAAAAAGGGACTATTACCCGTCAAAGGAGGAGACTTCATTGTCTGCCACAGTGCCAGAAACCTCCTCAAAGTCCTTCCAGGCTCATCTCTCCACTCTTGAAGCTCCAAACAGGGAGTCTCAAAATCATAAGACGTCTGCTGATCCTCTTAGCAAGGAGAGGGACAATAGCTCTGAGACCTGTCGCTCTAAAAAACACAAAAAGAGCAAGAAGAAAAAGAAGTCGAAGGATAAAGACAGACATCGTGACAGCGGGTGAGTAATCTTTGCCTCCATGATGTGGAAGTTGTTTTGGATTTGCTTCTATATATAGCCATGCTTACTTTTACCCACATTTGAAATTAACCTTTTATGGTTTTTACAATGGTTATTTTCACAATCACTAATGAAGAATGCTTTGAGCATGGATTATGATTGTGCAGGTTGTTTTGGATAGTGGTGGGATGTGTGCGCTGTGTGAGTATTCAAACTAAATTGCCAGGACTGGTAGTCTATTCTTATTTCACCTCAGAAAGTGAAACTTGTTTGGTGGGACAGTGTAGTTTATTGGATACATCTCTTTCCGACCTGCCAAAGTTTTCTTCTGGATTAATTCTGTCCTAAATTAATTCAATTGTTGTATTCTCTCACACTGGCAGGATAACCTTTCACCCTGCACATCCGCCAGTCTCTCTAATCCATCTTGTGCTCACTGTTGCTTTGTGTATCTGCTGCTTTGCATTACGTGGTCTAAACCTGCATTCTAATTTGAGAGTGATAGTAGGAGCTGTTGTTTTGATACTGCAGGGGATTGAACTTTAAAATGCTGTACAGTAGTTGGACCTTAGAAATCAGATTAAATATATGTTTGAATTATTAACTAGGACTACGCTATCGCCCCCAACAGCAAGAGTATATCCCCGGAAAGCCCCCAATCTCCTGTGTTGCCCAAACAATTGCCCTGATTGAAATGCTCAATTTAAATGTGACGTTATTTCTGACAAACAGTGAACTATTGGTAAAATATGAATTATCATAGAAAAATATGTACATTTATTCATCAAAATATAGTACATGTGCAAGGTCTCCTCGAGGCGGTTCATATCGGACCAAATGTGAGCTAAATCGGACCAATGGTTGAGAAATAATTGCCCGAAAACTTTTGCCGATTAAGCCCCTCCTTTATGTCAGAAAATACACAACCGATCTTTCCCAAATAAATCAAATCAATCCTGTTCTTCCACGCACAAAGGACTATTTGGGTATAAAATTGAAAATGATCCTTGAAGCAGTTTCTGAGTTATGGTGTTAACATGAAGGATCTACAGTGGCGGTGGTTTTGAAGATTCCGTAATAGCCCAGACTTTTCGGGGATATAATAAAGGTAGAATATTTGTGTTTAAGGACACCGATATAATTATCAATATTTGATATTTCAGAGACAATCAATAATGTCAGCACTTAACTTTTTGCACTAGATTTTCTATCTGAAGCTAATGACTCAGACTCAGTTTTAGCCTAAGTCCTGCTAGAATCACTTTGTGTTTTCTGTGTCTTCCTTGAAGCTCCGATGTGGATTCAGAGCGAGCCACAGAAACAAAGAAGAAGAAGAGAAAGAGGAGGCAGCGGGACGGCGAGGCTGAGCAGCAAAGCCCCGTAGAAGCTCGGTGCCAATCGAACAGAAGGAGTGAGGAGAGAGAGAACCACAGGCGTCGATACTATGACGTGAAGGACACTAAACCCGTCAAAGGCTGTTCCGTAGAAAAACCTTGGCTCATAGACAACATCAACGGCAGCGGTGATCACATCTCACCCATAAACGGATCAGCTTATGGCCATTTCAACGGTCACACAGGTACTACAGGTTTCTCAGAATCAGTCTTCCTTAAATCACCAAAATGCTGAAAAATACAGCGCCAGGGAAACCACCCGGATTTCCTCTCATTTTTTTGTTTATCTCATATTGAACCGTGTCAAATCTTCAAACAAAACTGTGAATAAAAAGCGACCTGATCAACATAAAATGGACATTTAAAAAAAAATAACTTTCTTAAGGCAAAAAGATAATCCATTAGCTAAGTCACCAGTGTGTTTACCCGCCTGAACTTAACTCAAAAGCTCTCGAATGCAGAGACACAATCAGAGAATCAAGGTCACGACAGTACTCTGTTTTTATCTGTTTCACTCTGACTGCAAAAATGGAAGATTCTAAATATAAACCAACCCAGGAAACTCGATCAATTATTACATTTTTTAAAATGTCATTTTGTCTTCATTTTTTAAAATCTTTTTTTTTCGTATTGTGTAGAAGGCATGAGGAGAGGCTCAGTAAATCCTGCTGCTGATTCTGTCCATTTTAAATGTTGATCCTCTCTTATAGGAAATGGCCACAGTCTGACCAACGGTGAAACCCATTTACACTCGGCAAGCTTAAACTTCTGTGAGTACATGACCCTTCATCCTTGATTAGTAGCTCAGTCTGCTAACAACTATAAATCATACTGAGGCCTCCTCTCTCTCCTTTCAGACACGAGACACAGTTGAAGTCCGAGGAAAGACATCAGCAACTTCTTGACCTGGTGCTCCTTCATTGGGAATTAGTTGTACATAATGTATATATTTTAAGTGTATTAAATGTTATGCAATTTTTTTTTTAAATTTTTTTCACGCATTGATTTACGTGCTGTAATTCTCTAATACAGTTAAGAAAAAAAACATTCACCATTGAGCATTTAAGATAAAAATATTAATATATATACTTGTATGAACACAAAGCCTGGAGCTTAAAGATCTCAGCTGCTGCTCAGTGGAACTCAGGACTTGAAGACTTTTTAATATCCATCACATATATATCCACCGGCTTCACGTCCGCAACGGATCGGAAAAGGGAAACGTGTCGCTGACGAGTAGAGATGCCTGGTATTTTGTCGGCTGTGAGTTAAAGATGTCACCGTATCTAATAAGCTGCAGATTTTTTTCTTTCTTCGAATCCCCTCCCTCAGCGGGGGAGAAGTCATTGACTGAGGAGACGAGGATCTGTGATGGGAACAAGGCTTTGCCGACCTTTACCTCCACCTTAACCCTGGACAGACTTGAGGATTATTTTTTTCTTTATTTGTGTCTGAAATGTTCACTCTGTAATTTTTAAACTTTTTCACAGGAACTGTAGGATCATGCCTCTCCCTAATCACAGACTCTTCTTTTTAAACGCTTAGAAAAACGTTTGTTCTTATGACTGTGGACCATTTGTGTTTGCTTTTTAACGAGAATATGTTTTGTGTCTTCTGGCGTCATCAAAAAAAAAATACTGTGAATTTCATTTTGGACTGTACTATCAGTTATTTTTATACGTATAAATCCTGTATCAGGGTTACCTGTAGATGTTTGGTTGTTTTTGCTTTGTTTTTATAAAAACACGTTGATTTTTTTTAATTTGGACAATATTCTCTGGACAAAAGTCAGTAATGGGTATGGTTTGCTTTTTGTTGTTTTGTTATTTTCCACTTAAGACAAGGTTGGAAAATGCTGTTATATCTTTAGTTTAGCATGCCAGAATTTACACATTGTATAAGGTAAAAGCCTTAAAATACATTTGTTTAACTCAAAAGACTTTCATGTGTTGCTGGTCTTTGATTTATTTTTATTGTATAAGATTGTTGTTTGAGCATCTTTTTGAACAAAAACAATGGAGGATGGAAACTGGCAGCACTCTTCTAGTATATTCAGCTCAACTCATAAGAACCCTGCGAGGTTAATCCAGACTAAATGGAACACCTGCTGCAGAGACGTGTAATGTACGTTGCTGTTCCATCACTCTGAATCTGCTTGACAGTTTTTTGTTTTTCTAGAAAAGGTACACGGATTAATATATATGCAGTTCCATCACTTACATCAAAAATGGTAACTTTGATTTACAGAAAACAAAAAATCACAAAATATTTTCTTAACTTTCTAATAATTGTATATAATAACTATATGGCCAGATGTGGGTAAATGTAACATGAAGCATGTTATTAAACCGTTGGTATTGATGAATGCATTGAAACCTACCTTGAGAAAATGAGCTGAAGAATAACCCTTGGGTGACGTATCAAGGATAATTACTTTTTTGGTAGTTTTCTGTAGCATTGTAATAGTTTGTGATGCGGTGGTCTCTTATGAGTCGAACCAAATCCACAGTTAGGTCACATGCCCGCAAAAACTTGTTTTCTGGTCAACTTGTATTTATTTTTTCTTTCAAAGTCTTCACCAAAGTCAAGGAAAACTTAAAATCCATAAACCAATGAAAATTTGCCTTAACCTGTTCGGCGACGTAAATCTTAAAGTATTAATGGATGATTCTCCCTATAATACATGTCCAACTTAGCATAAAGAGTTTTTCTTTAAAATATAACACATATTCTGATTTTCAGTCACTCAGTGTGAGGAGGTTTCTCTGCTCGACGTCGGCCCCTGGTGGCTGTGGTAACTAAAAAGGTCAAAGGTTAAAGGTTACTGGCTATGCTTCACATGCTACATCAACACACAAACAAAAAACAGTATGTACACTATAATATACATGCGTGATATAAATCAGACGCAGCCTCTATTTTGAAGTGAAATAACACACAAAAGAAATTAACTTGATAACAGAAGTTGATTTTAAATAAGTGATATTACAATTTAAAGGGTCGCCACACATGTTGACACACCTGCATCCTTCATTGCCTTCAAAGAAATACAAGACCATACTGTAAAAAGAAAAAAGTATGAAGCTAAGTTACTGTTCTAGAATAAATCAGTGGGTTTGCATATTTATATATCGAGACTAGTCACTTGAGGGATTATCAATCAGACCAGCTGATTTATGAGCTTGAGGCTTTCTGTAGCCACAATACTACAGAACATTGGAGCTTGCAGTCATCAGAGGATGCAAGATTATAAAACATTGACTGGCATCTGTGAGTCTAGTTGGCAGACGACCCACCATGCATCACAGGAATGCCACATCATTTTTATTTCAAACTGTCAAACTGCTTATGCCACTGAGTGGGTGTAGTTCCTTCATGAGTCCAGCAGAGGGCGTCGTCTTCAAGGCCACGCTGTGCAGAGGCGTCTCCATGGGTGTCATCCTTAGCTCGGTGAAGATTTCTCTCTTCCATTAAGTTTCACACAAACGGCACAAAGATGCAGGGAATCTGAGCCAGTTTAAATAAAATCTTCACATTGACCACTTATCAATGTGCAGACCATCTTCTCAGTGGAATAAATGATCCGTTTCAGTCTGAGCGACTCAAAGCCTGTCTGTCTCTAATGATCATCCTTCAGCCACCAAAGAAGACGTGAGAGGCCAACATGACTCCCGTCAGACACACAGACGAACACGCAGCGACTGCTGCTCAGACATGGTGGGGATGCAGGTGTGGCTGAGAGTAGACGGTCATTTTTTATTGGCTATCCTTCGTTTCCTGGTGGCCAGCATGTCGTAGAAAGGATCCCTGCTGATGCTGGCCCTGAAGAGAGAGGAGAGAAAGGAAGGGGTCACTGATCGATCATCTCCATAATATCAATGATGCATAAATGGTTTTAAATATTCCCTTGCTTTCACAAAAGAGACAAGAACACGTAATTTCTGGAGTTTTCCTGGGACTATTTCGAGTTGAGGTCTAGAAACTTCCAAGGTGTCACAAAAAATTTAAATGCTTTAAAAATTATCCTTAATTCCAAAATCTTTCTGCTAATATAACAATAAGTCTGTCCACTTTAACTAAAACAATATTTTTCTGGAAAAAAAATACATGAATAATCTGTAGAATTGTAGTATTTATACACATACCTTATAAGAAACACACCAAACAACAGGTTGTCAATTTCAAAGTCGTTTGAGAGAAGCTGCTACATAAGGAAGTGCAACATCGTTGATACTTGTGATGGTTATTGATTTTAATAAAATAATAAGCTGTTTGGAGAAGTGATGTCACAATTCGGTTTTGGCATTTTTGGTGCCTTTTGTTCGTTTGATGCTTTATTTGTTCTTTTAATGTCACATGTTCTGTTTGTGACGGTTACAATGTTGTTGTTTTTTACGTACGGGACAAAATGTGTCCATAGACATATTAAAACCGGAGATTTTGCGTTTTCAATCAGCAAAATTTTACCCAGAGGTGATTTTGGCTTATCTTTAGAGGTGATTAAAATTTGGCGGTTTAACGTCATCACATAAGGCCATGCCGTATCGTCATCACGTAACTCCATCACGTAACATCATCCCGTAACGTTATCACGCAACGTCATCATGTAACAGCATCACATAACATCATCCCGTAACGTCATCACGCAACTCCATCACGTAACAATATCACATAACAGCATCCTGTAACGTCATCCCGTAACATCATCACGCAACGTCATCACGTAACTTCATCACATAACAGCATCACGTAACGTCATTTGATCCTGATCACAATACTGGCTAACCTATTATGCTGTTGTGTCTTGGCTTGAGTGCTCTCTCTAGTAAAAAGAATGTGTTTACTTAACAGCGCTAACGTGGATAGAACCTGTTTGGTTTTACTGTTATAATGCTGTTGTTTTCTGTCTGGCGGAGGTGTGAGGATGACTTAAACTCCCTCCATGAACCGATAAGGATAAAAAGTTAATGAAGAGATTAGATTAGTGGTTTTCAGACAAAGATGTGGTGGAACGGAAGTATAAAATATCATTATATAGAAATACCTTGAAGTCCTACTTAAGCACAATACTGGAGTAAAAGTACTCAGGTAGTGTTGCTGCTGGCCATTTCGCTGACTAACCTGCCGTTTTCCCAGCAGCAGCAACGACACGCTGAGATCATCAGTTTCAAGCAAGTGTGTGTGAACAGAGCGATTCCCAAAACAGCAGCTTCCTGCCACACCAGTGAGTCAGACAGGACAGCAGTGTGGATAGACGGAGTGTGTTTGTATACGTGTGTGACTCTGCTGACCACAGGACAGTATCCGAGTCCAACCTGTGATGTTTGCTATTCCAACAGTGACAGGAAGAGACTCGCATCATCACAGCGTGCAACTTAACCGAGAGACCCGAGCCACCCCTGGTTCACTTCTGCGGGACAGGCGCTACACAGGCATGACTAAATCTCCAGAACCAAGATAAATGAGCCCCTAAGCCCGTTCAAATTGCATTTTCCACACATGAAGGGGCCACACCTAAACAAGGATTCCAGTAACTTGTCTGAGAAACCCATTACACTCCTTC
Organism: Lophius americanus; assembly: GCA_037951165.1. Taxonomy (NCBI): domain Eukaryota; kingdom Metazoa; phylum Chordata; class Actinopteri; order Lophiiformes; family Lophiidae; genus Lophius; species Lophius americanus. The sequence goes on along the minus strand of JBBDHG010000064.1, from coordinate 2,875,235 downwards.
ATGGATACATATAGGTCCATGCTGAGGGCTTTTTGATGTCATTAGAGCATGCTAGGGTTTGTGTAATATGATTTCTGCCGTAATATTGATCATATTTGTCAGTGTAGCTGCAGCTGAGTGGACGATAACCAGCCAGCTGATCAATTACCCACTGGGTCCGATCTACCACTGCAGCTCCACCCGCTTCCTTGCTAACGAGCCTCATCTGGATACACAAACCCGACCAGGTGTACAGACCCTTCTTAGGGTGCAACAAGGCATAATGGCCGAAAAGGTGTTTGTGTGTGTGTGTGTGTGTGTGTGTGTGTGTGTGTGTGCGTGCGTGCGTGTGTGTGTGTGTGTGTGTGTGTGTGCGTGTGTGAGTTACTATTTGCTTACTGAGCTCTAATCAAAGGGGAAGTGAGTTATCAAACGTGGCAGAAACAACCACTGACTGCTATCTGTGGGGAAGTGTGAGAAACTGAGGCCCTTTTAGTCACCAGCACGTGTGTGTGAGTGTGTGTTTGTGCACATCTCTGATTAAACTCACAGCTCTGTGCGAGTGTGAGCACTGAGGTTTCACAGTCAAGGTCAGACAGGAGAAAGTGCCGCATGGGAGAAGGCCGGTGTCGGCTAAGTGCCCTCTCACTGTAAATGGATCCACACTGACACTTACTTGATGGATTTGATCCACTCCTCCTTCTCCTCCTGCGTGGGGGCTGATATCCTGTACACGACGTGGTTGCCCTCCACCACTCGCCCGTCCGTCTCGGTCTTGCAGGCCTTTATCACCTGACCTTTGTGGTTGGGGTTGTAGAGCTCGAAGCAGTTCTGGGAAGACACCGGGAGGCAGAAATAACATGTGTGAGAAAACAGGAGTTGTCTTCCTGCTTTGACAAAGTGTGTGCGGGACATGCTCCTCACAGGTTTCCTGGGCTCGTCCACCTCTCTGATGCTGAGGTTTTCCAGAGGGATAATCCCGCGAGGCTCTTTATCCTGGAAACAGCAGCAACACATCACTCGTTCAGTGCTCACACTGGGAAATGGACAACATCAGCATGGAAAGAAGAAAAGACCCAGACTTGATAATATCTCAGATCCTCCTCTGGTCAAACTCCACGCGGGTTCAATATTATTGATTTATGGCCTTTTGTGCTTCGTGTGTTCACTGCTAATTAGCGAACATGTTAAGCTAAAATATACAGTTGAATATACAGTAATTAATATGAAACCAATCTTAGTGGAAGTGAGGCAGAAGGCTTTAAGGATAATTCTATCCTCGAAAAGGGGGATATAATTGAATCGTCGTCGCTGCCACATCCATGGAAAAAGTCATTCACTCAGTTCATTTTTGGAATATTCAGTTGTCTGCCATTAGGGAGCCAAACGTTTTTGGGTCTTAATTTCTCCACCGTTGATACGATTTATTCCACATTTGGTGCATTTGAATCCACTCCAGCAGATCTGTCTTGTATTTATCATATTTCACTCAAATAGTTGATATTTTACTCACGAGGGGAAACTTTTTTTGTTGCAAAAAGCAATTTTTTTTAACGTTACTTCCCAACCATATGTCCAAAGTGGATCATATGAATGGAGGAGATCCTCCATTCATATGTTTTTCATTATTTTACCCATTAGGAGGAGCTTTTTGCAGAAAACACAACTTTCATCCATAACTTCCCACCCATAAATCCAATTGTGTCTAAATTTCACCCATTTTAACTGACACAAGGAAATCGGTCTTGTTTTATTACTGAGCTCAGAAAAAGTAGTTGATGAAGAAAAATCTTGTCTTCTGATCATTTAAAAAAATGAATTAACTTGAGGAGTCTCGGTTGTCTTTCTTAGATATAGGGTTTTATTACACATGGATCTGTTATAACAGAGAAGATTCCGGCACCCTCAGGTGCGAGTCTTATCCCGGAATCTTCCCATTCAAATCCAGCAGGATCATTATATGCTTCCACATCAGATCTTATCTACCAGATCAGGCTATCTTGTGTCCTTCAGACGGAACGGAACCAACATTTGTCTGACATAACATAATGAAAAGACTCCAGTAACAAGGCAAAGGGAATATTTTCATTTCTCTAACACTCACTAACTGCATTTATCTTTATTATTGAGTCAATATGAGATCTTATCCTAGAGCATATTGATGACTTCAAAAAAAAAAGTTAGGTTGAATCAGTATGGACTGTTTGAGATTATTAATGGGTCACATTTCATTTGGGGAGTTCAATCGGGGGAATTGCTTGTACGATGCAGAGGAGTGGAGGATTTGCACAAAGTGACCAAAGCTTGCAATTATAATGTCAGTGATGTGCACAAAAATACTTTTACCCCAAAAATCAAACTGTTTAAGTATTTGCTGTAAAGAAATTAAGACATTTATTGCCCGTCACAACAGACGCAACGTGACATTTCTCTGTCAGAACTTCATCCGTGGACTCTGATGGCATTTGGAAAGTGTAGAACAGCAACATGATTGAATCCTTTTCAAATAAATCTAGCAGAGACCAGCCCTCTGGAATCAGAGTCAGATTACGTTTAGTGTCTGATCTCTTCATCCATGGAATTACTTTAAAGCAGGAAGTAGCTTTTTTTTGTTTCTTGAGGCAAATTCATAGGAATCTCGATGCGGCATCCAGATGTAATTATACATTCATGCATTTAAACTCTTGGTGTTGACTGTTTGGGAAAGTTTGCAGATGATATATTTATTTATACTGCCAGATAACTGTTCCCCTGCACCATTCATATTATTAGTTATTATTATTATTATATTTTTATTAAAAATTCCAAAAGCTGCAAATTAAAAATAAAAAAATATATAATTTCCACTCCAACGAGGCAGATTATTTGAATCTTTAACGAAACGAAGGCTGATGGAAATCAAACTAAGACGGTGGTTATAAAAGCACACTGGAGGTTTCAATTGATCCTGCTCTTGTGGGGGACAGCACCCGAGGGAGACGTAACATTAAACCTTCATCCTGCAGTGAGTGTCTGCAGGGCCAGATGTGAGGGGTGTCCTTGAGGAGCTGCCCTTCATCCTGCTTGTCATCTTCCTGCTAATGAAGGGGCGCAGCGGGTGGAGGATATGCCCTGGGACAACTGGTCACAGCTGGCTGTGTGTGTTGGATGGGTAGGTGCCCCCCACTGGAGTGTGTGTTTGTGTGCATGGAGGAAGTGGTGCGTGCGTGTGTATGTGTGTGTGTGTGTTTTTTGGGGGGATTCTTTCAGAAATGAGCATGCAGGGGGTGAGGCATGGGGTTACAGGCAGCAGGTTGGGGGGTAGATCTTGGCTCGAGGCTCAGCAGAACCAGATGTGTGCGGTAGACTTTGCAGATGTTTTCCGTGTTGCCTCATGCTAATTGCTGGAGTGAGGTTCATTTGGGTCAAAGGGGCTGCAGCGGTTAAAGACACACAGCCGGAGGGCAAAGACCTCGGTATAAAACTCTAAATGGGTGTGTGTGTGTGTGTGTGTGTGTGTGTGTGTGTGTGTGTGTGTGTGTGTGTGTGTGTGTGAGTGTGTGTGTGTGTGTGTGTGTGTGGGTGTGCGTGTGTTTGTGTGTTTGTGTGTTTCCACCGAGACTAGACTAAAAAGATCAGATTATTTACTTTAAAACGTTAAGTTATTTATTGAGATTCTTGACTTTTTTGCTTTTTGGGAGCCTGATGAGTTTATTAGTACCACTTTTTTTTAACATAATAAACCAAACAAGTTCTAGTTTTAAGGAGGATTATGTGTTTTGAAGAATTCCCTGTCTTTATGTTTTGTGTTTTTGGGTTACCGGTTGTTGTTTCTCAACCAAATTTTGAACAGCTTTTTTTTCTTTCTTTTTTTAATAGGACCGTTTGTGATAACTATTGCTGTCTTCTCTGTTGCACAGCTAAAGGTCAGGAGATTCAGCATCTTGGTTTTGTGTGTAATATTTATAAATCTTGAGTCTTGAATCTCGGGCGGGTGTGAAGGGTTGTTTGTGTCTCATCACCGTGACATGACGAAACAACCACTGGATACTAAAGCCAAGAGTGTCCGACATAATCAACGAGTAAAACCACAAATTGCTGTTTTTACAGATAGAATTTTTTGGGCGGCTCACACAAACAATTTTTTTCCAGTGAATTAGTGAGGGTTCTGAGCTAACCCTCTCCTGGCCGGGTTCATATTCAGTGTACCGATTCATATTTCACCAAATCAAAACAAATGTTATCTCAAGGCACTTTGCGAAAAACTCAAGTCTAGAACATTCTCTTTGTTCTACAGAGGCCCAACAACTCCTATATGAGCGAACATATGGTGACAGTGGTGAGAAAAAAACAGCATTTTAACAGGCAGAAACCACAAGCAGATCCCGACTCCAGCTGGTCGGCCCCCTCACTTGACAGAGTGAGAGACAGCGAAAGAAAGAGAGAGAGAGTGGGTAACAGACGGCTCAAAGAGGCAAATATATATATATATCTATTTGAAAAATGCCAAATGACCCCAGTCTTATGTGATCTTTCAGCACAGAAACATTATCAACTGAAAGACATCAGGCAGTTAGGAATGTCTGACACGTAGGTATGACACAGTGCATTCTGAAACACACGAAGAGACATAAATCTGCCGACTTACTGTTGTGTATTCAAAGTAATAGAGGCAGTTGTCAGTCAGAATGAACCACCGTCTCTTCCAGGTCTTCACCCTGCCGCCTGCAGAGAGAAAACATCTGAGTTCAGACTTTAGCTCCACCTGCCACATCTGCATTATTAAGCCTAATCAGTTGTTAATATAATACACACTTCCTGTTTCTGGTGGTCAGTGCAGGTAGCAGGCGGCGTGTGAAAACCGTTATGGGTAAGTAAGGCACGTGGGATGAATGTGAGGATTAAATACATTCTAATATCTCATTATGAGAAAAACAAAAATCTCTCCATCTGCCGCTGGTCCTCCAAAGCAGATTAAAAAGGATTAGTGGATTTTTTTTTTTGTGAGTTATACTGTCAGCGAGTTATTTACCTGTATAATCAAATGACCATATTGTGGATGAGGTCACTACAGAGTCTGCAACATATATACCATAATAAGATTTTCGCCGAATGAGCAAGAACAAGAATAAAGCAGCCGTTAGTGATGTAATCAATATGTAATGTTCACTTGACCCAGATTTTCCATCCATACGGAGTAAAATCCAACAGCTGCATTATGTATGACCAATACTGACTTCAAGAGACGCCCCATGAAATTATGAGTCAAATATGGCCTATAATTGTTGTGTAAGTATAAAATACTACACTAATGTTTGACTCTTCTACAGTCAGTCTTTCCATAACATCCATATGTTTGTTTTATCCTAAAACCTGAGACTTGCTGTAGATTTTCTGCTGCAGGAACATTCAAGTTTTATAATGTAGATAGATTTACTGACATTCCAGAGAGGTGAGATTATTAAATGTGTGCAGGCTCAAAAGTTGTGTTGGGTCTTAAATCATTGCCAATTTTCAAAATGGGTATAAAACAAATCCTTTTCATTGGTGGCATCGAGTCGGAGGTTAATCATCAGGAGTGATGTGTGTAAGAGACAGCAGGCCTCCTGAAATGCATCTACACCACTGAGCTTTTATGGCCCTGTTCATACTGGATGGTGATTTATTCATGTGCAGGAGCAGATTCTGTCCTGACTGATAGTGTGGAGTAATGAGCAGCAGCATTACCTCACATTGAACTATCACACAGGCTATACTGATCTAATACAGCTGGGATGAATTAAGAGGGGACTCCGCTGAAGCTAAAATTAGCCTGGAATTCACTAGAGGGAAAATTGGACCTAAAATGTTGTGGCAGTTAAAGCTGGTGGGAGAGAGAGAGCAAAAGAGCAGAGCGAGAAATCTTCACAGGGAGAGGAGGAGAATACTGAATACTGAGGCTTTGAGGGCAGGAGGAGGAGGAGGAGGGTGAAAGAAGGCTTCACCGCATGAGCAGCCATGCAGCAGGTACATGATACCTGAACAAAACCTGAAGGGAACCCGCACTTAAGTTCAGGCATGACTGTTTTAGGGAATGCACATGGAAGAGTAAAGGGCATTCATGTCAGAGCCAGGCAGTTTAGCATTTTTGAAAAGATAAAGGACTGCAACAGTTTTATTTTGAAAAATTAGATTTTTTTATTTGGGTGACTTGAAGCTTGGGTGAAAATTGAATCCCTATGTTTTCTTGCCGGGAGTCAGCGGAGGAGATTGACACAACTCTCACATTTCTACATACGTGACTCATAACAGCGCTCTGACTGGAACTGGGAACCAGACCCCCACACAGAGTTCCTGCTTCCTGCTGTATACAGTTTTTCCTCCAGGATAGGAACTGGTTACTGACAGTATCCGTAGCAACATCACTCATTATTTCTGAAGAGCCAGTGTGAAGCCCAGTACGGTCCTCCTGTCTCCGTCTAAATAGTATTTAAATAGCTCTCCACTGAACACCCAGCTACTTCACAATTAACAAGAAAAAAAAAGAGGTCCTGGACAGTCTGGTAAACTGTGTCAAAATTGCATGAAAGATTTTGCAGAAAGGCATCAACACCACAATCACAGCAGAGGCCAAGTTCAGTGGTTCAACTTTCGACCTCCACCACGATCACCTGAAAGCCCACCAACAACCAGTTACACAAACAAATACTCATCAGCAGGGAAATGAAGCACGCCATCCACAAACTGAGCGATTTCTGAAGGCACATACCGAGCTTCAACAGCCAGCCTTCTCTGTCCGGGTTGAAGAATGTGTGCGTCAGATCATTCCCATCATCCTCTGGGATTTTGAAGGGCTCGTTTTTGATGCTGTCGTAAAGGTTCTGCAGGCCGGGGAGGGAGCGCATTAATCAAAAAGTGAAACGTGAAGGAAAAGGCCTCCTTCGTAAGGAGACACAGAGAGAGAGAGAGAGAGAGAGAGAGAGACCCTCACCCTGAGAAGCTCCTCCGGCAGGTCTCCTCCTTCATTGATGCCGCGGTTCATGGAGATGAAGCGCTCCACAGGGGGCTTGTCTCTGACGTTGGGGTTATGTAGGCTGGTGTTCAGCATGATGATGGCGAATGACAGCACGTAGCAGGTATCTGAGGGCATCAGAGAAGGGATCAAGAAGGGTTACAAAAGTGTTTGTCTCGGATTCTAGGAACACAGATTTCCAACTTCTTTAATTGTAATTAAAACATATCTCAAAATTGTAATATAGTTGAGTTTTAAAATAACTTAAATGAAAATTGTTCAAAATATGTTCCCAGAAATGTCTTAATCTAATACAGGACATGTTGTTAAAGCATTAGATTTGTTATATTGATTGAATATGTTGCATTTAGAAATGAATCCAAGCCGAAAAGTAATACTTCATATGTTAAAAATAAAGATAAATGGTTTATAAGGACATTTTCACAGCATTTGAATGGTCTGTGATGCTCGTGTCACCGCTCTTCCTTCTGGGTTAACCTTTTCTTTGTACATTACACACCGAATAACAAGTTTTTAGAATATTTTCTGGCCACATTGTATATATAACAGGATGTCATCAGCATTTGAGGATATTTTCTGTTCGTTATTTTCCCTCTCTTCTTACCGCGCCCTTATTACAAACACAAAGCAAGTGTTTCACATGGAATAATAACCAAAAAATCAACTTTCCTCATCCAGATATTATTGCAAATTGCAAATATTCATCTTAAGTGAGAAATGGTCACAGGTTCTGCGACTGTTTTTGTTCAGCCGGAAGCTCTGAGAGAGTGAGCTGGAGGCAGCGCCGGATCGCACTGAAGGAAATTACTGACAGGAGGAGCGGTCAGATTGTTCTTTTATACCTTTGGGATTGAAAGTGGATTTATCTTTATTCCTGTACCGCAACATGTTTTATCAGCGACCTGCAGGGATGCCAACCGTTACTGTGTGTTTATGGATTATGATGCTGTCTGCTGATTGGAGGAGAGACGTACTTCATGAATGTACAGAGATTGGGGGGGGGGTTAAGTCAGCCAAGATACGTATCTTGGCTGACTTAACACAACTGAGAATAATTGTTTTCTGTGTAAAAACACCATCACACACTCCTTATTTGATTAAATTGACATAAAGGCATTTTTCAGTGGCTGAGAATGAAACCGAGACAAGGAACAGTCTGTGGTTTTGTCCTTGCATCATATTTATATTATATATATATTTTTTGTAATATGACATTTGCTGCATTTGAAAAGTGTCTGTGGTGTGAGTGAGACAGCGAAGGGGCCGGTGAGGCTTCAGTCTCTCCCATCTGTGTTAATGTTCACACACGGACCGCTGGCTGCCTGTAAATGAATCATTCATTCCCTCCGTCTGCCTCCTCTGACACACTTTGGTCCTGGCTGTCCTGTGGTGCCCTTTGTGTGCCTGCAAACACACATTCCATCTAAATGGATGGCGGTGCTTTGCACACTGTGGGACAGGAGATGCTGGTATCTGATGGTGGAATGCAACAGTAATCAAAAAAATGATGAGGGAGGTGAAGCGCTGCCTTACAGGTTGATCATTCCGCTGGATATTCTAAGCTGCTGTTCTGCCCTGTGAGCACAGCTGTAGCACACACAAGAATGCACGACGGCTTTTCACATGCAGGTGAACCCAGTGAAAATAGCTTTTCACTGGGTTTTCACTGGGTTTTCACTGTAGGTAGAAGAGTTTGACTTTTCTGACCGGATTATAGAGAGAAGTGACAAACCTAGAGTCATGGTTCACGAGTCCAGTCAACGTTTTTTTGTCATTCTCTGGAGGATACTTACCTCAGAAATGTTCAAAAATAGCCTCGTGAATAGATTCAACACATCAAGTGTACACTTTATTCAGGAGAACGAGAATCTGTTAGCTTCATACCTGAGGAGAGAGAACTCCCTCCATGGGACGAGACACGTACCTAACAATCGTGTATACAATAGGTGGCTTTGAATTATTTACAGACTTTTGTAGTTGTCGGCTTTGTTTATCACACGACCATGTATCACTTATTCAGGTCGGGTCTTCTTGAATAATGGAGGGCTCATGTTTGTTTCTGGTTGTGTACTCATCTGCTGCAGCGATCTGTAGTTACGGTAATCTGCTTACTTCAGATTGAGCCTCAGTTACTGCAACTCTTATGGCTTAATTGAAATGGATTAAAAACAAACCAGCACTCAATGCATCACGGACCCCCAGGCAGAATTTCTGTTCCTGGATTTTACACTATGCTCATACAGACAACATAGCTGATTTTAATGGCTTATTATTACCCAAACAGATGTGTATCTGCAGCTTCAGAGGATATCTAAAAAAAAAATGAATCATCGCATGGCTTAAGTACTTAAACTTTATAGGATTTTATTCAAATGATCATGTTTTTAACATGGATTTTTATTCAGATTTCATAGAATCAGCAAACATCTGTTAGTCATGAGAACAATTACATTTAATCAGTGGAAAAAAAAAAAAACGTGAACAGGGTTTAAATGTGTCTCGCTGTAGAACAGGCTGGAGTCAATGGTTGGAAATTTATTAGAAAGGTTTGAATGGGTATTATAAATAACATAAATCTCAGTTCACTTGTTTCTTAATGTCTTCATGACAAATATGAATAATATTACGGTCATTAATTAGTTTATGTTACCAAATGCAGGGTGACATTAAAATACATGTATCTTAAATGATAGGCTATCATTTTTGAGTGTAAAAAGAGAAGCTAACTCTTATACAGACATTATTGGCTTAAAAAATAACATTTAAACTGTAGAGTCCTGAGATCGCATAAAAACTGGAAGACTATATAGCAAAATGTAATTAATTTAATGGTTAGATTAGAGTCATAAATAGCTGAAAGTAATGGATTACGGATGGATTAATGGTTATGGACTAGCTAAGTGAAATGGAGAGATACTTCTATTATCTGCTAATGGATCGCATATAAATGGGTGTGGGGGTATCTAAGGCTGCAGACCGTTAGTTTACATGACAGTAGCCTGTATCTAACCTGTTGACTGGAAGACTCCGGGGTTGCACTGGCAGTACCGCGAGGCAAAAGCCTCCATCATGCGGTCGATCTTCTGGGCTTCACCGGGCAAACGGAAGCTCCAGAGGAACTGCCTGTAAATGAAGGAAGATTAAGGAGATTTAAATGATGATGCCGAGGAGTGTTGAGGTGCAAAGAACCGAGCTGCTGTGATGATTCTGCTCACCGTAGAGCTTGGACGAGGTTGAGGTCTGCAAACTCGTGCAGCTCCACGAAGGCCTGCAGCACCTTGATGTTGAAATCATCGCTGGTGGAATAAAGAAAAACAGATGAACATTATTATATGAATGTAAAACAAGCAGACCCTCCAGGAGATGTCAAGAAAAGCTCAGAGATGATTTAAGATAAGGAGAACATAATGTGAACCCCGATAAGAGGTTGGGGAAAACTTTATATTCCTGAAATCAACCTGAGCCCCTTTTTCTCAGCGTTCCTGTCGGGTTTATTCCCTGAGTGTGGAGCCTGGGAGCGATTCAAACAGCTGGTCAGCGGTGAGCGTTTCTCTACCCTGAGGGGGGAAATAGTCCACTTGATTGATGATAAACAGCTAAAACCAAACCCACACAGGCTCCTTTTGGTCAGGGTTTTATTTGGCTGTCGGAAGGTTTTTCAGGGGAAAAGTCGACAGCTGCTCTCAGGCTGCGGTCACAGCTTCTCTGATCCTTATTGCTGTACATCAGGGCCCTGATCCTGATCCAGAATCTCCTTTGAGTTATGTCTTGTTCAAATTAAACCAGGAATTTACAGGCTTAGCGCTTTGTGGAAAGGTGAAGAGGAGACAGAGAGAGTGTTGTTTTATGTGGTATCAACAAGCTTGTATTTCAATAACATTATTGGATGACTCGAGGGCTTTTTATTCATGAATACGTTATATGCAATACTGGTCTCTGCAGCAAAATATGATTGATATCATTCAGTGAGGTTATTGTGAGAGCTACATTTATTACAAACACACGTGTTTACGTCTGTCTGTAAAAATGAAATAAAAATGGCTGATGTATAAAATAGTGTCTCCGTGTAATAACGGAGACTTTATTGTCCGTGGCAGCAACAAAGCTGAATTATACAGGAACAATAAAAAGGTCTTTCTAACTTAAATTAAGTATCACCCACCCACTATCCCTGCTACTTCAAGCTATTTTCTCCCCCCCCTCTCTTCCCCCCTCCTTGCCCCGTCTCCCTCTCTGCTCAGGGTAATAACAGGTTCCTGCTGCATGCTTAAGCTCAATTACTGATAATTACTGAGCTTGAGTTAAGTGTGACTTCCACTGAGTAGGTGGCCTCTTTGATGATCCACCATCAATGAAGCCAATAAGATGACGGACCCCCCCTCCCAACACACACACACAAACACACACAAACACTCACACAAACAACAACCAACTTCATTCACAAAGTGGGTTTGGGTGTTTCATTGTTCCTGACTCCATTCATCTCTCCACTCTCAGCACCTGCACTCAAGCAGTGAAGACAGTAGCTGAGGTGAGTCCCTCCAAAACGTTAAGAAGGTGTAGCATTGATTCAGTTTAAAACTTGAATGTGCACTTACAATATCAGCGCAGAGAACACAGTTCCTCTTCATAAAACAAGGAAGCAAAAACCTTTGTTCACATATGGGAATTTGGGTATTTGTGACCAACGCAGGTTACAAAAGCGTGCCTCAGTTGTGTCAGTGCAGTCAGCCAAACATATAGATTGGTTCACCACCACCTTTATTCTTGTCTGTGACATTTTCTCCCGTGACATCTGCGGTGCTAATCACTCACTGGTGGTTTTTCTGTTCCACACGTCTAGAAGATGACACCTCAATTAAAGGACGCAGCTTGCCTCCGATGCTTTTTTTCTCGACATTTTGTGCTGATGAGAAATCTTCAGACAGAGTTAAAGCACCCAGATCTTAACCTGTACATTCAAAGCGGAGTAATGCTAGATGGATGAATGGATGTAAATAAATCCGTGATATCACGTATTCATCGGTACAGGGCTGAGCTCGTTAGAGCTTAAACTACATTCTATTGGAAAGGGATCCTTTCATTTTTAAACTTAAATAATGATATTGTTATATGTGTTACAATTCCATTATAGACCAAGCACTTCTCCTACACTGTGTTCACTCCACCAGATCACATGACTACATTGATTGACAGAGGGACATTGTGGTCACAGCACAGTCCCTTTTCACCACCACCACTGTGCTTCACTATTCATTCACTCACTTATTCATACTGTGAAGCTCGTTCCTTCTTCCATTCTGACAGCATGCAAATTGTTGTCATTCTGTTGTTTTTGTTTATGTATGTCTTGGTGTTTAGTTTTGTAATATCATTATTTTGTCAATAATTACTTTCTATGCAGCACTCTTGTTGTCCTGAGGAACTGCTTTTTCAAAAAGTTTTTTTCCTGGCTATTTTGACCTCTTGTTCAAATCCTTTTATGCTTTTATCTTACCTGATATCAACAAAAGTGGTTATATGATATGTCTTAACTCCTTTAGTACTTTTATAAATATATTTTTTATCTGTTCAGCACATTGCGGTTGCTTTAAATGTGCTATGGAAACAAAACTTTGACTTAATTTGACCTTAAGTTGAAGTTGAAACCTTGCCTTACTACTGCCAGAAATTGAAAACAAACCTCCTTGTCAGCAAGAGGTCAAGATTTTCTCAGGATGTATCACATTCTTCAAATCAAAACAATTGTGTGGTTTTGTCTCTCATTCATTTGGAACACTAAACCTTTGATGTTGAATCCCATTCCTAGTTTTTGATTCATTTTATCGTGTCCCGCTCCGTCTCTGCCTCATGTAGTACGGTTTTAACGATCTTATCTCTCTTTAAGATAACATCATCCTCCTCACTGGCTGCACTGACTTCACTAATTCTTCATCATACAGCTGTCTGGTCTGGATCTGAGCAGCTGGATGAGCCCATTGCACTGGGTTATAAGTGACAGCATGACAACACACCCACACCGACCCAGAGATTCATGCCGGAGCGGGTCAATCACGTTCCCTCTCTTTTATCAATAAATCTAACCCATAATTCCATTCTCTAATCACAGAGGGAGCCGTAATCTAATATAAGGAGGATGCCTGATGGATGCTGTCTCACCGTTCGCCTAAGTAGTCTCCGATGACGGTCTTGTTCAGGCCCTCGCCTTTGTAGAGGAACTGGGAGATGTCTTCGGGCGTGTGCTGAAGGAGGTCGTTCTCCAGCAGGAACTGGATTCCCTGGAGAGGAAAAGGAGAACGCGGGATGGCTGTTGATCTCAAATTGAGGGTGGATGATGAATAGCGACAGTGTTTCATGTGTTCATGTCGAATGGATCGCTCCTCCTCATGCTGAAACTAGGCGCTGACGTCTATCGTTGTTTATGATGAGGCTGAACCACACCTTCTTTTGATCCATGTTGAATTTCTTCCTGCCCATGGCGATCTGTTTGTTCCTCTGCGTTGTTTTACTGCAACACATTAACAACAATTTTGAGATTTTATTACCTCATTCCACCCATTTACTATATATAAACAGCACTGAAAATAACAGACCTCTACTCCTCAGATACATGATAATACTTCTTTTGTCTCTCATTCTACTGGACACATCTGTGCTACCAGCTACATGTGTGCATGTTTGACCAGCTACATGTGTGCATGTTTGAAGAACAGCAGCACAAACACAAATCTAGAGCCTGGAGACATCAGACGTGTCAGGATCGGTGTGATGCCGGTGAAACAGTGACAGATGGCGAAAAAAAGCAAACATAACCCCCAGAGAGACAGACACGCAAACACACTATGTATGTATGATGAAGATCATGCTTGACTGATTTATACTGGCTCCATTGTTTGCTGCCTGTTGACTGTCATTATTTGATTTACGCGGCAGCTGTGAGAAGAACCCTCTCTGATAGTATATGAAAAAAAAACTTCATTATCATACTGTTTTTGACCTAATATGTGAATCCCAGGTTGGAACAGGATCCTTATCCTGGATTTAATTTCTCAAAAAATACAATCTCAATTAATCACTGGTTTTCATTTATTTATTATCCCGTAAAGCATTTTTTTTAACTATGTTTGAAAAGTGCTATATTAATAAAGTTTATTATTACTATATTATTTTAAATAACCTGCTGAAAACAAATGATTTAAGTTAAAAGCAGCATCGTTATGTTAGGCTGGAAATGTTCACAACATTCTTTACATTCTACAGATTCATATCAACGATTGTATATCACATTACAGAAGATTTTGACACTTTTATTAGTTTTCAGGTTTCAAGTCAGTATATTATTCCCGATACATTTTTATGAATTTGACAATTGTGCCAGAGTGTAGATGTGAGATAGAGTTCAAAGCGTGTCGCTAAAATAAGGACACACTCCTGTTTTGAAAGGAGTATTAAAATATCACTGAATGAATCTTTGAAAGTGTCCAAATAACCAAAATTACAAATATAAACCTGATACAATAAAGGTAGTTTGGTAGTGAACTTTGACACATTGTCAATAAAAAAATGAAATATTTACAAATTATGGTTCAACTTACAGCAGAGGGACTGTCCTGAATATATAATTTGTTGTTTTTTCAAGATATCAATCACTTAGAAAAAGTATATTTGACAGATAACATGCTACAGCATCGCTTACCTTTCTCCGACACATGTCAGCTGCTCGATCTCCGTCATGACCTCTGCTATTTCAAACTTCAACCTCTGAGAGAAAAGTGAGAGTCAGGCCAGTTTCTTTGTTTAATTTAAAACAGTAAAAAAAAAAAGAAAAGAAGTGACGCAGCATGAAGGGCTAACAAAGTAGCCCTTCATGAAAAAATTCATCACTACTTCTAAATAAATTGGGTGTGACAAGATGAACTGCGGTTGAATTTGCATTAGTTTGAGCATGTAAATAAAGCTGGAGTGCTACAATAACTTGGCAACAGGAAAAAGAACCTTTTATAATATATATATTGTACATATGATATTTTCCAGAACACACACCTCAATATCATCGAGCAGCTCTCGCTTCCTGCGGCGGATGTTTGAAAGCTCATCCCTCTCCTCCAGGGATAGATCCTCAGGAACTGAAAGACATGATGGACAAAACGGCTCACTTGATCACACCCACTCCGTTCACAGAGAGAGAGAGAAAAAATAGAAGTCCTGAACCAAAGATGGAAAATCCAAAAAGATGCATTCTCTTCTTACAGTTCCTGCCTTGCATGTTTACCGGACCAACTCATGTCACGATCCTCTACACGTTCATTTTAATTAACTAGACAGATAAAGTGAGACGGCAGAGCGTCGTAATTATTCTAATTGAACGTGTTTTTACCCCTCCCCCCGTCCTCTCAGGGGAAATCTCTGTTATTAAATACGATCCAGATTAAGTTTTCCTTCATTTAAAGTGAATTTAGTCATTTAACATGCCAACCCTGATCCTAAGGCCGTGAGAGTTTCAGAGCTCCGGCAGAAATGAGCGAGTAAAAATAACTAATTTTGTGGTTGGTGTTCCGCCCCCTGCTCTTCACTCTCGTCTTTCAGTCTCAATCTTGTTTTTCAATCTTTTATCCCACTCCTCCGTCTATGACTATTTCATTCTCACCCACGCACACATAATCTCTCAATTTTCTTCATCTTGCTGAAGCTGTGCAATCCTGCTTCATTAAACCAGCTTAGAGCCAGAAGAAGGAAAATCTCTCAGCGGGAAAGTGACACATCTAATAATACAGCGGCAGATTTGCACCTACATGTCGCTGAACAAAGAAAAAAAATCCCTTACAGGGTAGCAGTGCTAATTACAGCAAAACAAGGTCACTGAGCTCCAGAGGAAGCATTCGGCCTGATTTTAATTCAACAGCATGAAACAGAGCTGCATTGAGCACAGCCAGAACTGTTACGGCAGGTGTTCACATCAACACTGGGACTGAAATTGCTTCCTAACCTTGTTGTTTAATCCCGAAGCACCATGATAAGGGTCAGGTAAACAGCAGAGGAAGAAGAATAGGGTTTTATTAGATTTGAATAGATAACAGTGACACTCTAACAGAGTATCACAACACTTGTGAGCACAGAATGCTTCTCTAAAGCCTTAAAAAGTCTCCAGGCCAATCCTTTTACATTGAGATGATAGGAATATTTTTCACCAAAAGGGCCTAAATTGCTTGGATTTGTTCATCATTTGACTCAACCGATTCCTCAAACACAGCAGGAATTTACCTGAGAGAAAGATACTCTGATGGGTTCAATGGGGGAAAACCCAATTAAACCGTTAAAGTCTGGGGAATCGTGTTTAATCGACTTTATGTGTGTTACTGGTTGAAAAAGGCTTAAAGTCATGGTGGAGCCCCGGTAATTAATGGATTTATTTAGGAAAATGTCATGAATATTCCTCCGTTAATTTCTGAGTTTTAATGTTATTCTGACATCACCTTTAAGTGACTATAATGTTATGGTCAATGCAAATCATACAAAGAACCAAAATCAAGAAATGTATCAGCATATGAATCAATATTGAGAAGAAATGAGGGGAAAACAGGTTGATGTGAGCAAGAACTGCAGTTTTCCTTCCTATATTTTGACACTGTGATGAACTGACGACTTGTCCAGTGTTCCCTCCCCCTCTCATCCTCACACAGTCAGCACGGATAGGCTTCCGACCCACCATGACCCTAAACAGGATAAGCATTTCCAAAGAAAGGATGGATGGGAACAAATAATTTGTTGTGGCCGCAACAGGCTGATTCAGATATTCCTGTGTTTTTTTATATTTCCACAAAAGATGATGTGCCAGCAGCAGTCAGCTCAATGTTTTCCACTTGCCTGAGGCAACCATTAGCTAATGGAGACATCACTGGCTCCAACAACATACATGATCGCAATCTTGATTCATTACGAATCCATTGGAAATGAGATTATGCTGCCAATAATAAAATCATTTCCATTACTCATCGCTCCATGTTTCTGTGATTAAATATACTATAATCTACTGTCTTTCTTTCATATCACACATTTGATAATAGTAAGACGATACCACCTGTCTGAATGTGCCGGTTGTAATGGCAAATTTTGTTTAGTGGTGGGGGCTGCCCTGCAGTGGTGATCCACCAATTACATTTTTAACACTCTTCCCCCTCTAACCTTCATTGACTCACTCAGGAAATGAGTTTGTGTCTTCAACAAGCACCGAGGGAGTGGGAGGCCTAAAGCTTGTAGTTCCCTGAACTCAGTGCTCCAACCAAACACGGACACCATTAAAGGATAATCCACTAAAATCCATTTAGGTATTATTTCCTGATAATAAAACTAGATCTTGCTGGGGTCGTATCCTTCTGTTTGTGGTGATGCACTTATGGAATGTACAGTTAGCTAAATCGTGGAACCACTAGACTTTGACCTCTGTGACGTCTGAAAGAAATCTGTGTAATGAGAATTCAGATATCCAGTGTATCTGGAGGAGTGTTGAGAGGGTCCTAAGGGTTTAAACTCCCAACATGTGCATCACAGAACAAGAGCCTCCAGTAATTTCCCGCCTAAAAACGAAATCCCCCAAAATCTCCCTTTAAGAGTAAATCCCCTGCTGCTCCTCACACCCAAAGCTAACAACTGTCCACGGCCACCCACTGAAACAGAAGCTTTGACAGCTTTTTAACTAATGCAAGAATACTTTGGGATGTACAATCTCCATAAAACCTACAGCGACTTTCAGTATTAAAAGTTACATTTTAACCGGTTCTGCTTATTGGTAATTTCAAGTTAAGGCTCGCCTGAATTACATACCCTAAATAAACTTCAAATAGCTCTCAAAACATCCGGTTTATTTACATACCCCTGGTATCTATGGACAGATACGACCTAAAATATTTTTTTTGCAGTGACAGTTACATTGTACCTGTTTCTGTGTGTCAGTAATCTGTGATAAAACACAAAAAATACCAATATATCTATTTCTTTTAGGCAAAAAAGGCAACAAAATCACTATATTCCAGTAACACCATGAAACAAAACAATCAGTGAATGTAATCAGAATTGCTTTGATAAATACTGCATCAAATGTGATAGAAATACCACCAAATTCATGTTATTCTACACATTTTCTGTGTGATAGTACAAGGAGGATCCAGTTAGATAGCCAGTGTAGGCAAAATGTGGGGGAAAAAAGGGATTTTGACCCAAGAGGGATCTAAATCCACTAGGGGGAAATACATGCACATAAAACAACCTCTGGCTGTGACATTTATCACTGCTAATATTAAAATCTAAGATCATGCACATTAGAAAATAGCATATACTAGGGGGAAGCCCAATTATGTTCCTGTTGGGAGGAACAAGTTAAAGTTACATCACACAGACAGAAAAAATATCCAATTTTGAGGCTATCAGAGCTGAACCAAGGACTTTGGTACCCACACCAGTTCACAGAGAAAGCAGAGAGGCACTCATTGAGTTCAGAATGAAAATCCTCCAGTCATTTAACACTGGCTGTGGTCCCAGCTTTCACCACTCATGTGAGCCAGAGAGGATTTGCCCAGATCTGGCTTTAACTAGCGACTTTTCTCACCATAGAGTAGGTGGGCTTTAAATAAAGAAAAAGATAACCCTGATACGCTGGCTTACCCTGGCTTACACTGGCTTACCCTGGGACACGTGCAGAGGAAGCAAGAAGGAAACTTCCTCTGGATCTACACTCTAATCTGAAAACCTCTGCTCCTAACCCGTCCAACTGTAGACAATGACATGCGCTGAGTTAAACTCAGGGTCAATCATAACAGTAGACAGACAGACTTGTGGGCAGAATTACACATGAGCGTATACAAGGCCAGCTGGCGCTAATCCCCCATGCTAGTCCTCCCCGCTTCTCTGTAAGCCCAACACGAGTCTCTCAGAGGGGAAATGTGATGATGTGTATCCGCGTACGCACAGATGTTGAAGCCGTCCAGACGCTGCCCGCCTTTAACCCACTTTATGTCAGAGATACAGGATGAAAGAATGTCAGAGTGTAGCGGCTGAGTCTGGTTACGGCCGTCTGCAGAGTAACTCTGGCTCTCAGCCACAGGGCAGGAAACGTCGGCACAGACGCCAATGTGAGGAAAAGGTGATGACACAGAGGGTGAAAGATCACCCCCACAGGAATCTGCACACACGGGCAAAAAGCAGGATGCCAGGCAGCAATGAGGTGAAGCTGCAACTTTGGGACTCATTCATTGGAAAAACTCCTCTCCGTTGTTCCAGGAGGCTAACTCCTTATGTCTAAATGAGTATAGTATAGATGTTTGTGAAAACATATATGGAATATGTGGTTTGGGGCGACGGTGGCTCAGTTGGGTAGGGGGGGGGGGGTCGTCCCTTATCTAAAAGTTGGTCGTTTGAACCACCGACCAAGATATTGAATCCCAAGTTGCTCCCATTGGCTGCTCCATTGATGTGTGAGTGACGGCGTGAATGGTTACCGCTGCTGATGAGCAGGTGGCGCCTTGCAAGGCGGCCTCTGTCATCCCTGTATGAATGTTTGAATGGGCGAAAGCTGACTTGTGTTGTAAAGCGCTTTGGAGTCGAGCAGACTGGAAAAGCGCTTTATAAGTACACTCAATTTTCCATATGATTTAAAAACCCTATAATCAGCAGTATGCCAATTAAATACGATTGTTTGTTGAGGCACACACATCTGGCTAACTTCTTCTAGCTGGTATCTGAGGTTTTGAATTTCTGGAAGGATCAAAGTGTTTCTCACAGAGAGAATCTCACATAAACACATTAGTACAGGCTGAGGAAGCAAAATGGCGAGTACAAGTCACAAACTGAGAGCATCAGTGGTGGTATCATCAAACCAAAGTGACATATTTGATAAAAATGGTATCAGAAAACAAACAACATTGCATTACTGAAGCACTTCAACTCACATTACAGCAATTAAGTAACATTAACAGAGGACACTGGTTAATATCTTGCATATCGAAGTAGTCTTCAAATTCAGATTGTATTAGAGATGTATTTAGTAGTAGTAGTATCATCTTCAATATATTTCTGAGCAAACGTTTTAACGTTTGTCACGTTCAGTTGTCCTGAATGGGAATTAAAACACGGAAGAATTGATGAAGGACAGCCAGAGAGACTACATTGAGGCTTTCTAGACGGATTATTCCATATTCAACGATATGAATCATTAAATCTTTTTAATTTGTCTCCACTACATTTTTGATCTAAAAAGCTCATCTAGCAAGAGCTCCTGAAAATAAATACCTACTATAGTTCCATTTTTTTAGTTTTTATACCCAACCGGATTTTGCTTAAGGAAATATTAACTCACAGCTGGAAACTAATTATTGGATTTTTTTTAAATTTCCCCCATTAAGTAATTGGCTGTTTGGACTATTAATTCCCATAGGTGACGAAAAGTGAATGAAAATCAATACATTTCCACAAGACCAATCTCCCAAAGTCAAAGGTGATATTTTTCCCATTGCTGGTTGTGTCCAAACGACAGTCTGAAATGTAACGATATTTAATAAATTACATACACAAATAATAAATACAATACTGAACAGAGGCTATGTCGTGCAAGTTAAATTATTTTTAGAATAAATTTATATTTGAAAGACTTTCAATTGAAAGACTTCACTGATATTAACAAAAGGTCAGATAGAAATTCACCAACCAAACTCTGATCAAAACAGAAAACATATATTTATTAGTATGTAGGAAAAGCTTAATGATCATCTAATCCTGCAAAAACATTATTGCTGCAAGGCATATTTAGTGTAAATAGATCACCTCCTTCCCCAACTGCATCAATTCTGGATAAACGGAATTATTGAGCTGTGTGTGGTAACAGTGAAATACTACATTATTTATGCACTGAAGCAAAACCTGTTCAGTAATAACGCAGTATTAACATTTGTGGACTTGGCGAGATAAGAGAGATTTGGCAATAAATATGGCCTCTAGTTCTTAACTACCGCTGGGGTCACATTGAGAATCTGGGGCTCTGGGAGCTAAAGGGCCCTCGCATTAATTGCTCTGTTTAATCTGCAGGTTTGGGGGACGACCCCCAGCTGTGTGTGGATTTGTGTAGGACTGTGGTTACATAGGAGGTGGTCTGCACATGATGTACTCCTTATATCACACATCTGTTCAACATCAGCGCTGTGTCAACATTTGATCCGACGAACACTCCTAAAAGAATCTGAGGGGCTTCCACTTCCATATGCTGGCGGCCGAAGTAACAATAATCTGATGATTTGATCAGCCTGAGAAAGATTAAGAAGAAGGAGGCTGTTTCTTCTGGCAGGATGACAGGCTTTATGCACGTTCATCTCAGATACATCCTCTCTGGAGGCGGCATAAAAACTAGAAAAAAAAGGACACGGGGTTACTGTTGTTGCGTAAAAGCCTCTACGACTATTTACATCTAGTTCAAAGTAATTTCATTCCCGCTCAGGATTCTTGACTACAATGTGTAATTGTTTCATGATGCGCCATGAAATGATGCATACTGCTTTTTCTCTAGTCACACCAGTAAGACGCTTGTAGTGGTTACTCTTTTGAGCAGTTCATTAACAGAAAAAAAAGCAGACTCAAACTGTTTACAGCGCTCTTAAATGAACACAATTCATTTAATTAGTGTTTAAATTGGATTTTATTTAGACACAACTGCCAGCGACGGTGGCTTTGCAGCTATTTTCATTCGGTTGGTTGAATATTCTGTAGCTCTTTTAAAAAAAAGGGAGATTCTGTCACAGTTTTAAATCCACAATATACACAATTCTAAACTTAATGGTTTGACTTTGTTGCTCAGAATATACTTTAAAAATATGAAAAGGTAATATCAGCCTGTCATTTGACCACTGGGCACCAATCATACATCACATGTGTACCAGAAGTCATCCAAGTTTCTGTGATTAACTTTTCTGTTAACTACCTGGCTGGTTTATTTGGTTTGCTTCGTGTGAATTTTTACTCTAAACTAAGAAATGTTTTGATCATCATGTCACTTCCTGGTTAGCCAGAGTGTAATTTCCTGTTGAGAGAAAATGTGACAATTAAAGCCATCTCATGACCTCATGGCAGTCCCTCTCTACCAAACATTTCGTAACGTCTCAAGCCAAGTAATTAAGTGATCAAGAGCGATAAGTAAAGAAATCTTTTCTTAGTCCACCAGCAGGCAAAAGTGGTATGTCATTTATTACTGTTAATTAACTGTTTTACTCATTTTGAGTTTATTGTCATTTGTATTTTTGGTAAAATTTTCAAGTTATGGTTTTTTACAGTTTGATGGTACTTGGTGAAGAATTAATAAACATATATATATATATATATAAAAACATATATATATATATACATATATATATAAACATATATATATATATATATATATATATATATATATATATATATATATATATAAAAACATATATATATATATACATATATATATAAACATATATATATATACATATATATATATCATCTTGTATATATATATATATATATATGTTTTTATATATACATATATATATATATATATACACACAAGATAAATCTCTCCATGTCGATTCATATTCACCAAAAATTTGACTAAATCAAAGAAAGCTTGAAAAATAATGGCCCAAAAACTGTGATTTTTTAAAATAAAGCTCCCCAAGTGGTGGAAATATGCAACTGATCTTTTTGAAAATCAATCCAGTTCTTCCTCGAACAAAGATCTATGGGGGGATGAATTTTGAAAATGATCCATGACATAGTTTGAGTTATCTTGTTAACAGTAATGATCTTAAAGGACGCGGAGATGCCGATTCCATAATATCCCAGACTTTTCGGGGCTATAATGATCAAAAGAGAAAATGGCATTCATCAACCTCATCTGTTTCTCTTGCGTGCTAATTAGCAAACCAGGGACTGAGATGGTGAACTTTAGTTAAAATTGTAATTATAAGCAAATTAGAGCTGTTATCTTTCCCATACAGGCCTCAGTACAACTAGCGAGAATGCCGACTGTTAGAACCCACTCGCACTAAGATGCATGACAAGTAGATTGGCAATTGTGCACTCATCTATTGCACATGCATGAAAGTTCCCTTATTCTTATTATTTTACTGAGAGGCAGTAATTCGTAGTCACTCCACTGTGTCCATTAATGACATTTGATTGCCCGATTGAGCACACAGCGCTGCTCCAAAGGCAAATGATCTGACATTCTTTTCCAATGCAGTGGAACACGATGAGATTTGTCGCAATGTTATCGAGGCAATTGGCTTGTTTACGAATTTCCAGGACATTATTATTGTAAAATTTTTCATAAACTTAAACCTTCCTCTGATATGATTCTGCTCTCACCAAAATTGAATTGAAACACGAATGGATGCGACTGCTTCCTGTGGGTATCAGGTGATTGACAGGTAGCCCAATGAAAGTAATCATTTATCTAATACGAACACGTTCCCTGACATTGCTGAGACAGTTACTCAGCTTGGCAGCACTTTTTTTTTTAAATCTGTCTCGGCTGCCTTTCATTCCGCACACATCAATTAGCCAGAGTTGATACGTTTTGATGATCAGACGGCAACAGGGAGAGGGTCAACCCGAATAATTGGCAGGAGCTTCAAAGGTTTCAGCGTACAGCTCTGCAGAGGCCTGCAGCCCGCTCGGACATGCAGGATGTCGCTGCGATGATTGTGGTCCTGCCTGCAAAAACACCGGCTGTGGCGGACCACCCTGATCCTGATACCAATGAGACCAGAGCTACCTCTGATCAAAACAACAGAAACCACCGAGATTAGATGATAGTGCCTTTAAAATGAATCTTGTCAAAAATCAATCTGTGCCATGGCTTCCTGTAGGGTCAGAGAGATCCTAACGGAATAGAAGATAATAGCTTGATGATATTTAAGTGACAGAAATTAAATGGGAATGCCAGGACTTAAGGTGAGAAATAGCTGGGTGTTGGCGTGGTTCTCCATGTCTATCAAGATTGAAGCTAAGAAGGAAGTTAAGAAACCCAAGTATTCCCCCACCCCCTCTGTCTCTATGGCTGGCTGGTCCATGTTTTGAAATTAATCATGGATTATTTGTGCAGAGGACATATATGCTGCCCTTAATGTCTGTGTGTGTTCCTCCCGGAGTCCAGCTCATTTCATTTGTCAATCAGTTTGTCTCCCATCTGCTCTGTCTCACATAAAGAACTACCACCCTCGACAGGTCTAAGCAATAATTCAAGGGAAAAAAAAGTACCTCTATTCACAGCAGCAGAAATGTTGCCTTACTGAGAAAACCGCTACGCCATCCCGTCTCCCACACGCTCACACATGCAGACACTGCCATGGTGATGGGAACACGTCAAGAAGCCTCCCCAGTCTCTCCCCTAACCAGGTCCATATGCAGTCCACTCTCTCAGCACTTAAACAGCGCAGTTTGTTACGTGCTCCAGCTCAACCCCTGCACGTCACACGCCAACCCCCGCACTGTCTTGGTTTTTGTATTTGTCTTGTTGCGTGTTCTATAAAGTGCTGTATGCTTAATCTTCTAGTCAACCACAAACCCCATAATCTTGGCGGTCAAAATGAGTTTCTATTCTTTCCAAATCTCCTATTAAGCCTTTCAACAACACAGCCAGTCTACTGGGTCGACCAACAAGACATGAGTAATTTTTAGCACATATTGGCATCTGTGCACCCACCCACCCACCCACAGACACACACAGACACACACAGACACAGACACAGACACACACACACACACACACACAGACAGACACAGACACAGACACAGACACACACACACACACACAGACACAGGAGACAAAATTTACCTAAAACTTTACCCATATTGATTTTATAGGGAAGTTGAAAGAACTTTGAATTTCAATCCACTTACACGATTTGATATTATACATTGATGCCAGGGTAATAACACGATTGTAAAGTATGAACGACACACACCAAAGCGCAAAGGCTTGGCTGTAGGTTGGGAAATATATGTTAGATGAAAAGAATTTCTACTCGTGTCAACACGGCAGAATTCAATCCTACACACAGAGAACCAAGTGATTGAATCAATGACCACAAACTTCGCTCCAGGTTTAGATTGTAAATAGGGCCTATTACCATTGATTGTTAAACCGAAGAACAATCACACTATGGCAGACTAAATTCGGATAAACTGGTGAAGGAAACACAATAATCCGTATGCTCCAAATTCATTTCATTGTCTATGGGGAGGACTTCATCAGGAAGGGTGTAAAATCTATGCCAAATGAACATGCGGAACATTGATTTCCAAATGGAAACATTTGGGGCTTGGGTTAAATATTACTGGATGGAAACAGATCATCCACTGTGGCGACCCGGAAGAAGAACAGCCAAAAAAGGAAGATTGTCTATATCACAGCGCTTGATATATGATAACATTTGTATCCACTCGTCAGTAAATCAAGAATGGTATCAACAAACATGAAGTTATATCCTATCTACAATGTTGTCAAACGCAGTCATAATAAGTCAAAAAGCATCCGGTGCATAACAATGCAATACAAAGCGACCTAAAGTGCCTGTGAGTCGCCAATGAAACGTGAACAGGTGAACGCAGTTACTCTGCGTCCACACCTGCAGTCACCCTCCCACCATCCAAGGGCCAATGTAGTGTATGTTTACAAACCAAGACAAATTGGGTCAGACTTTTGCATGTGGCTCCTACGGCCGTAATTCTTCTGACAAAATCCTAATAGTCCACTACTAATAGTCCACAATCCTCATAAAACTCCAACATTTCAATTTTACATCTCAATTTACAAGATAGAAAATGTTAATGATGAAACAAGCTCTATATTCTGTAACCTTTGTGTGTACCAGGTGAGGAGTGTCCATCATTTCCTGTCTTTATGCTAAGATAAGCTCAAAGTCACCAGATTTTGGTTTCATTGTTAGCATGTAAGTATGGAAATGAGCATTTTGTCCAACTCTTGGCAATACGATTAATTAAGACGATTATACAAATGTTTAATCTTCTATATTAATTACAGTATAATTAAGAGGTGGCTCTTTTTTATTTAAGATATGGGCACTGCAGCTGGCTACAAGGTGCATCAACACGCAGAGGCAGACGGAGGCAGTTGTCTGAATTCTGTCCTGATATTGTCTAGCCATTCAGCACCGACCACTTACAATAAGCCGGCCAGACTCCCAGGGCGAAGCACGTAGCTGGAAAGCCCGCTCAGCTCTCCTCAAGTAACTGTCTAATGTCCTCCCACACACTCAGCCTACAGCCACAACAAAGACTATACCATAATCACACCAACTTCCCCTCTCTGCAGCCCCTTGAGTCCTAAACTCCCAAGAAAAATCACACATACAGCATGTTCACGGAGGTTTTCCAAAATGCCACCTTAGCTACCGGTCCAGGCCTGCTGGGCTAAAAGAATTATCTGAAATAATTGGATTCAGTAAGGTGTCCATTGAGTTTCAGGAGATGAATGCAAAATGGTGGGTATAAAGATACTTCTCGATGCAAACTATTGAAGGGAACAGAGGAGAAAGTCAAACTACAGTCAAAAAGCTGGACTGTGTTCTGTTATTGTAGCTCACACTCACACATTAAGTCCAAGGAGACTAAAAACTGGGGGGAAAAGGTATTTTTATTCAACTTCCCACAGTCAGACAGACACAGGCAAGTGCTGATTGACACAGTGGGGTTATCATTTACACAGAAATATGGTGAAGAAAACCTCACCGAACTCCATGAAAAGTTCTAGACAGACCCAGGCGTCTCAACTTTCAAACACGAGACATAATGTTTTATTTACGAGGCTCGGTGGTCTTCAGGTATTTTTATTAAGGAACCCAGAATTTTTGAATGTTGAATTAGTGTATTAATTTCAGCATTCTAATACCTCTACCTCTAAAAAACATTTTCCCATCCAACATCAATCCCCAGACAAGGGCGTCACCAAGCTGCTGGAAAGACAAAAAAAACACGGGAAAGCCAGGTGCTAAAATCCATGGCCTCCATCCAGTCAACCGGGAAACTGCTTTTCACTTTCTGCTTCAGCGTTCTATCAACCTCTTCATACAGCTACTATACTATGTTTTGGGTCTTGCCCTGTCTGCTCTGTGGCATGTGAACCAGGCACAGAAGCGCCAACTCTGATTGTCTGACACAATAAACATCCTCTGATGAATGCCAGGCTACAAAAGGGGCTACACAAATAGTTTTATTCAGTGTGTAGCTAAGTTTAGCTCCCCACTTGTTCCAAAACCGCTCTTGTTCCATTAGAGATGTGCCCAATTATCACATCCAGTCTTACACCAGCAATCCAGTCTACATTTTCTTTGAAAGTTCTTCTCAATCCCAAAAGTTTTTCTATCTGTACAGGGTTCATACTGCATGAACAGTACGGTGCCATCAACCTGGGTTTCATTTGAGAATTTCATCCAAATCTTGTTTCATATGTGAAGGACTAGAACAATTAAACGTGCATCATCAGATGTTTGCTCACCTGTGGGCAGGATGACAAACTGTAAACACAATATTGACACATGACCACCACCGTAAGCAAACAGCGGTTTATTTACACACCTAGTACAAAACTAACAATTATTACTGACATTTATTTTTCCCATTTATTCCTATATTCAGTCTCCTTTTAGCATAGTTTTAACCAATTCCAGAGGCTCTATTATGTTCACCAGCTTATCATAAACTCTGGGCTGTTTGCTTGTAGGTGTGTAGCATCCATCAAGGTTTTTGATGGAAACAGGGACCAGCTTCATCTCATTCTGGGCAAAGATGCGCAGCATGAAGTTTTACATCTTAAAAATCTCGGCAAATAAGCCGTCATCAGGGTCCGATGACCTTAGTTCCTCGTATTCATGGTAAAACTTTATCGGTAAAGAAATGTACACAGGTGGAAGCATGAACAAGTACATGATACTTCATAAGTCTACTTCAACATGTCTCGGGGGATAGTCACTTTCTGCAACATTACCTCAAACAAATGGGCCGATGTCAGATCAAAAAAAGGTTCAAATATAGAAGTAACAGTACTGTGAAATGGTGAATACTACTTTGAGCTTTAAAACAATGAGATGCTACAATTTTTCATTGATCTGAGAGGAGATGCAGCATACTGCCTTGTTCTCTTTGGGTTTGTCACTGAATCGATACCTGCTTCCTCCCATCACAGGTAGTCGGTACTGTTAAATCAAAAACATCAATTAAAGCATCTTTAATAAGCCTTCAAAATGTCTCTCTTTGGGGCCCTGCGTAGTTTACATTCTCTGCAGCTCACCCGATATGGTTTTGGTTTTATGAAATGTGGCTTATGGCAGTCTTATGACACTATTTATGAACCCTTAAGATGATCATAAAATCAGTTATTTCTCCATTATTCTCAGTTCGATTCACTGGTGTAGAACAAATCATGGCTCTGACTTTGGACATATGTTAAACAGTTTGCATGCATGCTGCACATGCCGGCGTGAGAACACTGTCCCTAATGCACACTCATGAGGATAATGTGCAGTCGTTGGCATGCAACAAAAAGTAACCCAGAGCTATAAAGCAGAGCTTGTTGTTGGACGGCTCCTCAGCCACAGAGTCGTAGGTTCTCACGTGAAACTGCTTCTCTGACATCCTAAATTTCATTTATTATCTTGGCTCTTGTCATTATTATTGTTGTTTTGTTTTGTTTTTGTTCCCCACTATGTACAATTTAAGTCATTATTATTATTTTGAGTTGTCTCAATTAATCTTTTCGGGTCCTGGTCCTGAACTCTTTAATATTGGGCCGATGTCAAAACAGGGTGCAATCAATTTATACTTGACAAAATGTGGCAAAGTACTTAATCTGACATCTCGTATTTAATTAGAATTTTCCCCCAAATGCCGAGGGTGCTTACTGTTCAGTGAAGAACTCAGCTCTTGAAATGAACTTCATGTGATTCACTGGACTGAGATTGTATCGCTCTCGATGAGGGAGTAACTCTGACTTCATCTGCTGTGGGTGACTGTTGGGGACAAATTTAGAACTAATTGCCTGTATATGATACCAGCATATCGAGGTGTGAACAATGTTAAGTGATGTGCGGTTGGTGGCGGGAGGCAAAGAAAGTGCGCATGAGCGACCACAAGGTCTTTATTCCCATACCTTAAACATTTATGATAAGTCCTTTTCTGCATCGACACGGAGCGGCATGTAATCTTTCTGAGTTCATGCATGTTTCCAGTCTGATCACATCATCTCTGTCTGTCGATCTGCTGCTCTGTGACATCCTGCCTCATGACTCAAGGAGCAGCATCTCTTATCGTAGCTTCATGTAAGGCTGGTGCACTGATTTAACAAGTGGATTTCCTTTTAAAGGGTAGTATGTGTCTGCAGTGATTCCACATGATTTAAGTTACACAGACTATCAACATTTAATCAAATGTGAAACACTGGCTCTGCTCCTATGAGAGGGGTGAATTCGAAACTTTTTCATTACAAGATAGGGCTTTTTGACCATTGTCAACTACCAATAAGCCCCTTATACAAAACCCGTTAAAAGTGGGACTGTAGATTCTTCACTTTTACCCACCGTTCTATATGAAGGCTACAAAGGAGTAATGGAGGATTGCAGAACTATTGCATGATCTGTGTAAAGCCTCCTTGACAGATTACCATGAAGGTATGTGGAGGGTTTGAGAATGCCAATGGAAGAAATCATAAAAGTTTGAGGTGGTTAAAGGGGTGGATTCACTGATTTTCGTCTTCATTTAACAAGGGAAGAAAGGTATTTTTTTCAGCATTGGATTAGGGTTTAATTTAATTAAATGGGACTGCTGGGCGTTGGCAAATGTATACGCTCTATTAAATGCCTTCTGTAGACTTTTAAATCTCTTGAGAACCATTTTTGCCCTTAAGTGGGCACTTAAATAAATATCAGGGGGTCAATTGATTATTCTAAATAGTAGCCTATGACTGAGAGAGTACAATTTATGGCAATCACAAAATATATATGTGATATGAGGAAACAATGAGTATGGTCATAGAAAGATGGGAACAGTTGTGCCTAGTTCAGGAGCCCTATATCACGCCACAGATCTTGTGCAAGAAAGGAAAAATTAAATGATATAGGTACCAGTGACTCATTTGCACATTGAATCAAATTCAAGAAAAAGCGTGTATTCCGACATGAGCATTATATGGGGAAAAGATGAGGGTATCTCTTGGTTCTGCTAATCTCTCACAGTTGAACTGACAAACTGCTATCTTCCATTTGTTTACACAACACTGGCTGAAGGCCATCAACCCACAAGGCAGTTTGCATTATCAGCTCAGAACCAGACTGCATGCGTGTGTCAAGACTATCATATAGTAACTGATATGAGACTCTGTGCTGCGGCCACCATCTGTGCAGTAATCCAGGTTGGGCTTGCAGCTGCACAGGTTCACTTTATTCAGCTATATCACTTCATCAAACAGCCAACTCTAGGGCACTGAACACTGTGTAGTTTATTTATTCTATAACTGTAATAACACTGGATACGAGGCAATTAAATCCAACTGGATTATCACTTAAATTGGTTAACTTCTTTTTCATATTCAATTGTTTTATCATCTCATTATCCTTAATGGAACTTGGTCTTGTGAAATTACTGTTTTGCAGACTGATATGAGAATTCAAAGTGATATTTGGCTGTTTTTTTCTGAAAGCATATAATGTACAGGTACACGTTATATGCAATTTGCAAAATATCTAATAAACTCCTGCATTTCATATAACCCTGCTGTCTTAATATGGGCTAATTTGACTCAATTCTATTTCAATGAATCCATTTACTATCTCATTATTCTTAACAGAAGTTTGTCTCTCTAAATAACTATTTTGCAAACTGACTGGAACATTTTAAGGCATATTTGGGTGTTTTTTTTCTGTGTTAAATACATACGATAAATCATGCACATATATTTGTATAAAATTTCTAGAACGCAAGAAATCTCATCATAAACTCCTGCAAATCGTATTACTTCAATATCGTAAAAAAAATGCCTTAATTTCATTCATTTATTGTGTGGTTATCCTTAATTGGAACTACTTCTCTGCAATTAATGTTTTCCACACTGATTAGGGCATTTAAAGGGATTTTTTTGGTTTTATTTTTCTGTCTAAAACAAGGAATATTATGCATCATGTCACATATTATATTCATTTTACTGAATATATAGTATATATGATAACCTCCTTCATATAATACTCCAATATCACACTAGATACTAGTTTGACTTCATTAAATTGAATTGTACTACAGGATGTAGATCATGCCGTGGGTCTTTATGGGATGGTTCCAGTCAGACAGTAATTTCTACTCAAAATTGACGAATTCAACACCTCACAGCGAGATATCAGGATGAAGAAAGACATTTCAATGCCACAAAAAAAATCGCAGTGTTTGTTTTTTTTCTAATCTTATGACCTCCGCTCTCCTGCATGCTCCCGTGCGACAAACGCCTTTCTGTGTTTCATAAGGGTGCACCGTTATTATCAGGTTATAAATCATGACAGACAATGTTTTGCTGTATTTCAAATAAACCTGCAGTATCCTTGTTCCCTCTGTGTTCCTCTACTCACACATACATCCATGCCGTTCATCCAAACCTGCACACGCGCTGAGGAGGGGGGGGGGGCAGCCTTACCGTGATTGTCTTCTTCCATATTGACTGACGCTTTCCGGTAAACGGTGCGCGACTAACGACTTGCAGAAAATGTCTTTTGTTGGCTGTTTCCCAACAGGATTGTCTTGAATTGTCTTTCCCCGCTGACAGACAGTCAGAGCCGGTAGGGTTTTTGGGGGGTGAATTGGTCTCGCGCTGACTCGTAGATGTCAGCCGCCAAATTCAGGAAAAATGGAAAGAGAAGAAACGGGAGGCCGAATTTAAAACAAAATAAACGGAGTTTCAAAACAGTTAGGGGAATTATTTTAGAGGTTTCTAGATGTGGGGTTTGCGCTATGCTTCTCCCTCTGCTCCATCCTCAGTTACTCCGTCTGCATTCACATTAGCTACTCTGCAATCACGTGGCTTCATCAAGCCCCGCCCCTAACAACAACATCCCACACCCACACACTCATTAAAGACACACACTGTTCACTTTTTTTAATAAACACTATATAAATATGTTTTTATATATATATATAAGAAAGTTATAACATACTAATAATAAAAATAATAATAATAATAATCATGAAGGGGTTTAGTCTAGTCTAATTACAATGTTAATCTGTGGGGGTTTTTATGCTTTGACTGTGTAATACTTTGTTGGAATAAAGGAGATTACAAGTGTGATAAGTATAAACTCCAGTCCCTCACAAGCCGAAATGCTCTAAAAATGAAGCAAACTGACCCTCCTGTGTGTCAGTCATTGATAAAGCATGATAAACTCTACCTTTCAATGGAGAACAATGAAAGGTACCACTTCTTAAAGGGGACACATAATGTCAGCTCATCTTTCCAGTGTTTCTAGACACATATTAGGGTATCAAGAGTGCCACAAAGAGTGAGGTTAGAGCACTTCGGGAGTTTTTTGTGAGCACTTACTTCAGGGAACCATGTGACTTTGGGAGTCCATTCCAACCTTCTTTCTTCGTAATGTCATGAGGTATGTCAATCACTGTGACTCCCCCCACATCTGAGTTTCTAAATTCATGACTTGATTACTTGGGAACTACCTTTATAAAAGAATAATAATAATAATAAATAAAACATAAATAATGATAAAGGAGGAAATAGAGCGGGACCCAGTAGAGGAGCATATACATACTGTGGCTCTGCCTCTGCTAAACGATTTCCATTTAAATTAGGTTACCCTAATCCAAATCCCAATTGGTGAACTAATTGGAATTTGGGTTAGTTGGCTATTACAAAATTCCAATTCCTCATGCTTTTCACAATGTTAGCCCATCTGGCAAAAGGAAATCAATACACTGTCAGAGACATCTGATTTTAGTAGGAAATGAAAATGAGCTAGACGTCAAAACTGATTGTTGTTTAACGTCTGACATTTGGGGGATGTTCGATTTTCATTGGAAATAGAAATCAATATTGATGTTAAAGCCTAACATTGTTTCGACATCAATGTTAAGACGTATGATTTTGGTTGAATTCAAAAATCAACATCAACCGATTCTCTGGAGACTATGGGCACATCTTGGACAAGCAGCCAGTTCATTACAACCACAGAACCAAAACTCACAATTACAGACAAATGCAAAAATCACAGTCAAAATCCTAATCTTAATTATCACTTTCAATGCTGTTTGTCTTTAATTCAAATGCTTTTTTTTTTAAAGTTATTATAAAAATAATGTTAAACATTTTAAAATCTTCAGCTTGATCTTATTCTACCTCTTTTGTTGCACCTTTATTCTTCTATGTCCCCCCCAACGACTCAACAAATGGAGCAGCTGATAAACGAAGAAGAACCAATATTTAACATCCTTCTTAAAAAGTTCTGATTTATGAATGTATGTAGTTTGTTTGTTTTGGCGGGCCTGCAGGGTGTTGTGTCGTATGAATTACCAGAAAGCAAATAGATCTTAGTTTTAATACCGACACTAGAATTTGAGGATCAACCAAAATTCAACTTCCACCGTTGATTTCAAGACGCTGTTGGATTCCAAAGTCTAACAAAATTTTCCTTTTGACATAAAACCGTTAGTATTATAATTCCTACCAAACTCTAACGTCTGATATTAATAATAATTAATAAGACACCTATATCTCTCTGAGAAATTCAGTGAAAAAATAATGGATCCACCCATTCAAAGGGATTTACCCCAAAAAATTCAATGTTGTTTTATTTAGCGATCTATCCCACTTCTGTTTAATCAAACCCGATCTTAAAGAGTTACCAATTAAATCGTTTGTCTTCCCTCAAGGTAGCGGAGGTCAAACTGCAGAATTTCCACCTCGCTCTACATGTGCTATCATGATACTGTTTTATAAATTTATGGTTTAGGGTACCTCATTGAATTCTTGCACATTACAATGCCCCTATTCTAAGTATTCTCTGTAGAATTACTTCTTTGTACATGATCCATGACGGAAAAAAGTCATGAACTCCGAAGGATAAACTTCTGACCTTCCTCACATGGTACAGTGTGCTACAGTCACCGGTTCATGACATCTCATTTGAGTACTGTTAAAGAAATAGAGGCTTTTAATGCTCTTCGTCTGCGAATGTTAAACACCTCTTTACCTGTCATCAAACGCCATTGATAGTAGATGAGCCATCCATTCAGGTTTTGGCATTTCCTAGATGTGATTAGAGTTTGGCGACGTTACGTGTGTCTTAGCATTTATAGTGGCAACACGCAAGAGAGCGCCATAAAGGAATGTACACATCATCTTGATGTCTAGTAAACTATGAAGACTTTGGCTGAACTAAACTAACTTAGATTGTCCTGCAGTTATTTAGCTTGCAAAATGAAGATTGTGACAAAACTAGCAAAGATTAGTGAGACTTTGGTCACTTCGGGTAATTTGGTTCACATGGTGCTTGTAGCGGTAGGACCGGTAATTTGGGTCACATAAAGTAAATTAAAAAACTCCATATATGACTTAAAACCGGAGCTAAAGCGCATTAAAGGCATGACATACTACCCAGTGGTAGGTTTTGCCCTTGAAGAGGTTTGCGCTCTCTCTGAGTGGTTTTTGTATATGCTAGTTTGTGTTATGCTCGAATAAAACAGCCCAATGTAAAGTGGACCTGCAAATGAAAACCAAGTTATATCCACAAACATTTTACAGACTATCTGCAAACCTTAAAATTGACTGAGTTCAGGTATACTCTTTATCTCAGAGAACTGGCTCTTCAGGTTCAGTTAGGGGTTAAATCCCTCGTCAGATTCTGACCTCATACACCCACCCCTTTCCTCAGCAGTGATGCAACCATGATGTCAACTTCAAAGGCTCATGACAACGGGAAGTGAAGGTCTGTCCCGACCCATATGAGCTCACAATTCATTGAGGGTTTTCCAGGATATATCCGGGCCACACCAGCAGTGACTGGAAAATGAAGGCAGCACCAAGACTGTTGTCCAGTGTTCAGGAAGGGAGTTGCGCTGAGGGACAATGGAAGGATGAAGAGGAAGTGATCTGACCGCCTTGCCCGCCTCCACCTTCACTCTATTATGAAATCTGATGTGTTTTTGTATCACATCACTGCCAGTGGTGGAGCTTGACTGCACATGTTCTGTTTTTTAAGTATTATTTTGAGGTTTCTGTGCTTTATTAATGTTAATGGACTAGTGAATCCATAAAGTTTTTCTGCTAGAAGTCACTCTAAATATGTTAATTTTTATGCTTCACCTCAAGCACAGAGTTTGAATCTGTTTGAATTTTCCTTTTGCTCACTCAGTTCTTCAACTGTTATGCAACATGGACAGAGAAAAACAAATGACTTCACTACACCGTTAGTTTAGCAGCTGCATCTCTTCTGCTTTGGAAGGGTAGCTGCTGATGGTATGGCTGTGCTAACGAAAACATCAATTGTCTCCTACACCAGGAATAACCTCAGACTTTGCTCATCATGAAAACCGAGGATTATGAAAATTATAGAGTGATCTCAAAATCATCCGTTTTTTGCCTTATCTTGAACTGATATTAATTTTAAGTGGTATTATATATTCACTTAGCAGTTATATCTAGATATTCCATGCCATTCCACTTATCCGTGTCAGGGTTGCGATGGCAGCAGGCTAAGAAGAGTATTACAGATGTGCATCTACCCAGCAATGCTCTCCAGCTCAGGTCATCATGTGGGATCCTGAGGCGTTCTCACCCGAAATGGGATATATAGACCCTCCAGTGGATTCTCGGTCCAGCCTGGGTCTCCTCCTAGTTGGACGTGTCTGGACTACCTCCAAAGGGAGGCTTCCTGGATGCATCATATTCAGATGCCTGAACATCCTCAACTCCTTTCAACATGAAGAAGCAGTAGCTCCCCTCAAAGTTCGGACAATTTCTCTAAGGTTGAGCCCAGCCACGCCTCAAAGGAAGCTCATGTTGGCTGCCTGTATCCTTGACCTCATTCATTCAGTCACTACCTATACCTTATTATCGTAGGTGACGGTTGGAAAGTAGATCAGCAGGTAAACTGAGAGCTTTGCCTTACAACTCAACTCTCTCTCTCCTCACTATAACGAAACGGTACAACACTCGTCAAACCTCTGGTTCTAAAGGAACGATGCAAATTCTGTCCTGATTATGAAACAGCGCACCATTTTACCCTTCTAGGACGAACCTTTCACTCTCCTAGGACGAACCATTCACTCACTCTGTTAGTGTATACATGGGAATATGCCCATCCAATCTACATGTGTTTTGTGGATTAGGAAAAGGTCTCTGACCATGTCCCCCTGGTAGACCAATGGGTGTTACTGCAGGAGTATGGGCTACTAGGGTCATTCTAACAAGCCATCTGGCCCCGGCTTAACAAAAGTGAGAGTTGTGTCCATATCCTTGGCAGAAAGTCAGACCCATTTTCAGTTTTCAGTTTCAGTTTCAGTTTCGACTGCGCCAAGGTTGTCCCTTATCCCCAAGTCTGTTCTAGATATTCATGGACAGGATCTCAAGGCGATGTCAAGGTGAGGAAGGGGTCCGGTTTGAGGAGCTTAGATTTGCATGTCTGCTATTTGTAGATGATGTGATTCTGTTGAATGCAGCTGAGTGTGAAGAGAATGGAATGCGAGTCAAAACCTCAAATTCTGAGGCCATGGTTCTCTGCCAGAAACAGTTGACCCGGTTCAAAAGAGTTCAAGTATTTATAGGTATATTAGATTTTAGACAGTAGTAAATTATGTCGACTACAGTGTGGAGGGTTCAGTTCAACAGTCTGTTATGGTTAAATGAGCAAATGATGAGACACTGTTTTTTTTTCTTTTACATATCAATTTGTTCAGGCTCAAGTTACAATAGTCTCATGATCGGATCACATGTTACTGAAACAAATGCTCCTCTCTTCATGGACATACTGTACGTTTCTAGTTTAAATATTTTACTACAAATGGATGAAATTTTACTACAAATGGCATACTGTAAAACTCTTTCCTAAATTAGAAAAAGTTAATAGTGCTGCATTTCGGTCCCCATAAGCTCAAGGCCTAAACAAATACTGACTTCTCACAATTGCTAGTTCTAATTAATTTGCAGCCTTTTCTTGTAAATTACTCCTCACACACACTTCCCGCCTGCCCCAAGGAGGCGCACAGAGAGGGTCTCGTATAACATCTTCATCACCATCTCTCCATTCTTCTGTTATTTTTCTGCAAATGCATTCCCATGACAAGCATTTGAAAAGTAATTAGGTGCAGATGTTCTGCCTGGAACAGGAAGTGGCTCCATTTCCATCATCAATGGAACTAAAAGAGTGGTGTCCAGCAAGAGTTCTCATCGTCTAACTATTTCCAAATCATCAATGAAGCTGTAGAGTGAATTCCTCTGCTCTTCAAAATATGAACAATATTTAGTGGAATAAGTGTCATTTTAACTTTTTACATACATAAAAAAATTAAAAAAAATCAGAAGACGCAAGCGTCAGCTTTGCTTGACTCATTTTATGGTATTTTTAAAATCTGTCTGAAGAAAACTTTCCCTGTACCAAATTCTACCAAAGAGAAGAAAAACAACTCTGCATGAATGCCCTCCATACCAGAGGTGAAGCTGGTTTCTCCAAGGGAGTATATGTTAACATGCGAGGGAGGGGGTGTTGGTGG
Source organism: Lophius americanus (assembly GCA_037951165.1). Classification (NCBI taxonomy): domain Eukaryota; kingdom Metazoa; phylum Chordata; class Actinopteri; order Lophiiformes; family Lophiidae; genus Lophius; species Lophius americanus. The sequence goes on along the minus strand of JBBDHG010000064.1, from coordinate 2,837,485 downwards.
ACAGACCTCCAGCCCCTGTTTGAGGCCGTGGACGACCATGTCTATATGCTGTAGTCCAATGATGACATATACTGTCTATATGCAAGTGAGAATTAAAGGGTTAAGCTCATGTGACAGTTCAATGATATATCTCTATTGAATGGTGATTAATCTCACTTTTATAACGATATCATGGAAGAACAGCTGGATCAGTTTAGGATATGTGTTCTCATACATTGTTTGATGGTGCTGAACAAATACAGATACAAGCTCTTTTGTTGTCCCTCTGAAAATCACTAAATGTAGAAAGTACCATTTCATAATATCAGTAAATGTTGCCTTTGCGGGGGAGATTTTAATCTTTTCAAATTTTGTTTGTTTGTTAGATATCACAATTAAGCAAAAACTGCGGGAAAGAAATCTATTAACCTTGGTGGAGGGATCGAGCAGGGTCCAGGAAAGAACACATTCAACTCAGACCAGGTTTTTTTTCATCATTTGATGGCATTTTTTCTCATTTTTACACAGAAACTTTAAAAGTGGTTTCCATGAAAGTTTGTTGGAAGGATTGCAAATGGGGCAGGAAAGAACCCACTCCATTATATGGCAGATCCAGGAACCTTCCTTAGCATTGCAAAGTAGATTTTCCAACATTTGTCATTATTATGAAAAACAACACACCCAGTTTCCATGAGATTTGATGGGTAGCATGAATCGCCCCTTGGTTGAAAGTGCTACTTTAGTTTTAGTTTTTTATATCTAGTTAGAGTAGAAAAATATCTCAAAATGGTCTTTTTACAATTGAGTGACACTTAGAAGATTAGTTTAATCAACTTTGTTTTTGATCTGGATCAAGATGTGAAGGGTTTTGCAGCCTTGGCTGCCTGGTTGCCCTATTTATTTATTCATTAATCTTCATAGTGCAAAATTTAAAAGAACCATAATATACTTTCTGAGAACATGAAGACTCACTTCCTCTTACCTGGCAAATGAGTCTAACAGCTAGAAGCTTAATATATTGATGTTATGAAATCATAGCATGTATCACATTTACTATCTTAAATGTGATACATGCTTGTCATTTAAATCTTCGAAAAGTCGGGGATATTACGGAATCGTCATCGCCGCAACATCCTTTCGCCACAGATCCTTCGTGTGAACGCCAAAAAAAAATTGTTTTCTGGACATTCCACAAGGGCTATCAGATGGAATATTTTCAAACTTTATACCTCCATAGACCTTAGTGCGAGGAAGAACTGGATGGATTTTGGGAAAGGTCGGTTGTACATATCTGACATGAGGGAGAGCTATATCGCCAAAAGTGTACATTAATTTCTCATCCATTTAGTACAAAGTAAATGCATGTTAATTGGCTCGAGGATATCTATCTTGTTCTTATCATATTTTACCCATATTTTATTCAAATAATTCATATTTCACTAGAGGGAGCTTCTTTTTTTTTTAATTGAAAATACTGTGAACATATCTTCATATTTAATTTGAGAAGTTCAATCAGGGGGATTGCTTGTACAACGCAGGGGATGTGGGGCTTTTCTGGGATACACACTTGGTGTCGGGGTCGAGTTTGTTTTTTTAAAGGCATTAAGAAAATGATCATTTGCTGTGTGGAGCCACATTCAGCTCATTTATGCAGATGTGCAGAAGCAACATTTGTAAGCCAGTAGCCTGCTTATAATCAGATGACAGACAAGGTTTCAGTGATCTGTGTCAGTCGGATTTATTTTGATAGAGTCACAGTGATTATTCATTCATTCAATATGTCTGTTTTGCAAACACTGACATACCGGTCTTAGTTTACGCAGTGACATAATATACTGTATTCATCTTGAATGTCTTCAGCAATTAGCCCGAGTCGGCTACACTTGATTGATCACCTGTGTGTAACACTGAGGAAAAATATAATACTAGTGATTTGGAATTCCTTTGGATGTATACACAATCCAAAATAATCTCTAATGTTATATGAATAAATACTCAAAGGTGTGACTCCAGGGGATGATTCATTTATGGTGAGTTTGTGAGGAATTACAACAGTCCAGCACAGATTCCTGCCAATGCAAACACACCGGTAACGGGACACACTTCCTTTCTCACAGTGGCTGAGAGAGAGACGCAGGAGAAGTGGGTATGGAGTGAAAGGGAAACAGGAGAAGGAGAAACAGTTAAAATTAGAAAGGAGGATGAAGAAAAAAGTGGGACTTCTCTTCTCTCAAAGTGGGTCATAAGCGCCGTGATTTTGAGGGAGAACTCTCATCATATCCAAAAAAGCAGCACATGAATCCATCACTAAACAGTTTCTCATTGACGCAATTAATCACAGCTGATTGCTAGAATGTTTCCTTACAAATCGATGTGAAAGAGAAGAGAAGATACTGTATATTACTGAATAAACCCACTGTCATCTGATGACTAGAGCTCTGTACATTCTGCTTTTCACTGTTAGGCAGAAAGAGGAAGCCTTGAAAAGTGTTGCGTATTTTTAGAGAGCTGCACACCTGCTGCCACTCGCCAATGAGCAAACAGAAGAAAGCTGCCTGAAACCTACCTGATGTAAAGAGCACATCTTTGCAGCTCAACCGGCTGTCCAACAAGCATCCAGAAGTGTTTTTACAGCTATCAAAGAATGAAAGAGAATTTATGTGCTGGGACTAGTGTGCTGTGCACCTGTGCATACAGATTAATAATAATAATAATAATACATTTAATTTAGCCCAGTTGTATAAAGTGTGTGCATTTATGAGCACATATATGTAACCAGGGGGAGATTTCATAGAGAGGCCTTCATGGGTGCAAAAATGTTAATCTTTGGTGCAGCTGTGCCATTATAAAAAAACACTGTTATGAAACCATGTTATGATATTTATCCAGACTCACTTTTAGAAACCATCAGGCTTCAGCTGCTGAACGATTCATCGCATTGCTAGTTATCCACAGGATCTTATTACAGCGACATATAGGCTCATATTGATCTAGAGATAGCAGAAGCTCAAATGCCAAAGCCTCAGCGGACTTAAACCATCTGCTTTATGCACTCAGTTCAGCAATAATGATGAAATTGAGGAAATAACCTGTGAATACTCCCTCCCTTTAGACCCTCTCTTTCTCTCTCTCCCTCTTTCTCTCTCTCCCCCCCTCATGCGATTTAAGAGAGACTTCCATTACAGAGCACATTCTTGCGTTTAAGTGTTGATAGCCTGCAGACTGTCAATCTGACTGCTATGCAAATGAGAGCACCACGACAGGGGTCATTAAATCTCTGTGATTATTTATAGAGCTAATGGTTGAACATAACGATCCGATTAAATGCCTCTCTGTGCTGCATGCTGATGGATGTAAGATGCATGTGCAAGGTGTCAGAGGAGCAGCCTCGCCAACAAAGTTCTCTTACATAGATGTTCGGACTTCTTCAGACCATTTTTCTAATACCTCCCATGAAACATTCTTGCACAAATCCTTTTCCCAAAGTCAACTGCTGTTCCTAAATTAATCAAAAATCCTGCTCAATCGGGGATTAGAGGCTATATTTGCATGTTTTATGCCATTTGCCTCAGTAATTAAGTCAAACAGAGAACGTGAGATTGAAAAAAAATGTTGTTAACACTTCAGGAAAGAGAAGATTTAATTTAGGACAAGTGTATCTTTGTGAGGTGTGCATATGTAAGCATGCAGGGGAATGGGACACTTTCAGTCAGAGAATAGTATGACATTTAGATGCATACACTCAGTTGAAATGGTATCATTATGGTCAGCTGACTCTTGGCAAGAAAACTAATAAAAAAAGAAATGGCCCAAAATATTTAAATATACCCTTAAATCTGAAGTTACTTTGACATAAAAAGGGGTTACGTTGAGTTTAAGCTGGAAAACTGTTACAAATTTCAAACACAAATATGGTGCTAGGAAAAGAGGAACTCATGCACAAACGTATAAATCCAGTAGATGGAGGGTGGAAAGATCAACACTCTGACATGAACAACACATTTAAAACCCCCAATGTTTCACTTGACTCTGAAACTCATTTAATAGAACTAAATAAAATATGTACTTTTAATTGTGATATGTGATAATTGCCCCCAGAGCACATTTTCCTTTTAATGTCTTTTCTCAGTTTGACACAGCAATGTCCCACAGTGTGTCTCCACTGTGTTTCACAGCCCCCTGATGAGCAGGAACAAACCTTCATTAATCCCTCTGCTCCCCTTTGCTCCCCCAATTTAACGGTGGCGTTTATCCAGTTAATGTCTTGTTTGCTGAGAAAAGCCCCCGATAACATAATCCAGAGTAAATTGTGTGTGTAGTTGTGTGTGTGTGTGTGTGTGTGGGTGTGAGGTGTGGGTGGACTTTGTTGGACAGGGTCATAAAGTAAAATGCTGTCCTCTCCTGTTCACACGCAAAACTGCAGAGTGCACTAAGCGGGAAAAAAGCTAAATGTATCAGATAATTTATTCTAGTTCGGAGTAAAATAGAGATCTATCACTGCTTTGAAGAACTAAGCTGCATGAAAATGAGGAGAAAGCCCATGTGAAGAAAGAAAGTCCAGAAACATTAATTTGCAAATATATAATAGAATGTTAACGTGTAAAACAGTATTAAGTATATTTTTTTCATTTTATTAGTAGCTTATTATATTTTATTAAAACATTTAAATGAAAAATGAAATAAAATATTATATTAAACATGTAATAAAGTGATGACAATGGTTAACATTTTAACATTATATTTTCAATTAAGTATTTCATTTCACTACATGGCTTTTATCAAGTTGAGGACAGTAACTAAGTACATGTACTCAAATACTATAATTATGAACAAATTTGGGGTACTTGTAATATACTTAATTATTTCTATTTTATAATAATACTTCTACTATACTACATCTACTCACTACTATTAAATCTCAGAGGGAAGTACGACACATTCTAATCCACGTAATTTGTCTCAGAGTCACTACTGTGAAAGTGAAAAGCATGTATCTCTACATGTTTTGACTTTTTAATGGCAAACTGAAGAACTTCTTTTGGAGTTAGGAAAATTCTCCTACTCCCCGGTCTAAATAATTTATTTAAAAAGTACATGAATTAGCTGGAAAATGTTATTTTCATATGGATGAAAACATGCTGATCTTGTGAAAAGTTGTATTGATCAACTGATCTAATAGATCACACCACCCATCGCCATATAGATCACATCTACCTTTGACATGTAGCAGTTAAATGTAACATTAGCATACTTTATATATACTTAAAGCACATGTTTATAATAATACTAACCTATTTTTACACAGGGGATGTTTTGACTGAACTACTGTCAATTATAGTGGAGTATTTTTTGTCCACTGCTTTTATATGTGATGCCCTAAATATGTTATGCTGCAATATTTTTACAATTTAACTGAAACCAATTTGATACCAAAATTACAGAATTTACATATATGTAAAAAAATAAAAAATATTCTGAATAACTGTTTCTTTTTTTACCTGATATTTGTTCCTCCTCTGAGGTACCGGTTGTTTCCAGAAGGTGGAAGGGTTTGACCGCGGCACTGACCGGATATGACGTAAGGGATCTCGTAGCCGCTGCTTTCTCTACGGTGGGCGTAGTGTCCCTCAATCTCGGTTCGGTGTTCTGATCCTGGGTGTTTCCTGTCCGGGTTACAACTTTTGAGTTTAATGTATTATTAGGTTTAAGGGAAAAGCCGGTTTAATTCTGTCACAATTTGACCATTTTTTGAGTGCCCTTGAGGAACGTTATCTTCGTTTCCGTTGCATCACAGGACTGTTTTATTCTAGCGAACGTTAGCGGTACAACCGACCGGGTTGCTAACGAGACAGCCGTCCGATGCAGGCCATAAAGTGTGTGGTAGTGGGTGACGGGTACGTTAAGCCCTTTTTCTCATCTGTACTTTGAATTTTAAAATGATGTTGCTCATATAATTTCGGTTTTAACCGAACACAGTTGTTTTTGTTGACCCAGCTAGTTGGCTAGCGGCGAAAGAGACTCGGATCTCATGCCAACTTGAGGGACAGCTGTTGTTGTGATCTCTGGTCCAGCTGACACAATGTTCAACAGGCTGCCATGTTTCTTGAATTAACTCATTAGAAACCACGGTGACACAAAAGTCCCAAGTCGAAAAATTTTACTCGTGAAGTGTGACTTTTCCATAATTTCCCATCCCTCTTTCCATCTAATCAGCCATTTTTTTTTGTTGTTTCAGCCTCCTTTTCTTTTTTGGGTTTCTATCTAGTTTTCAACTTTTATTTTGTTACTACATTTACATCTCAGTACCTCTATAACATGTTATTTTCACATTAATAACACCCAGAGTTCTTCCTATCATAAAGTTAAAAAAAAATTTAGCCTAAAGCATGTTTACATAACTTTCCAAATCTGTTAACTAAATTTCACTGGCAAACATAAGGTAGTGTAACTGAGAAACAAGCAGCGTTCTCAAGATGCTTTTTTCCCCCTCCCCTCAAACTTTCTCTCTCCTCCTCTATAACACTAGGGCCGTGGGTAAAACATGCCTGCTCATCAGCTACACGACCAATGCCTTCCCTGGAGAGTACATCCCCACAGTGTAAGCAATACACACACACACACACACTGTATACTCCTCAACCACTAAATGGCCATCAAATGAGATGAGCGAGGTTTTTAGATTAAGCTAATCCTCCATTGATATTTATTTCGGAAAAGTTGTTCTAAAAAGTGTTAAAATAAATGCACAACTTTATGTCTTCCATGTTTTGTACACCGCAATAATGGTAATTATAACATTGCCTCATTTGGAATCTTATATCCCCTTCTTCTGAACAGCTTTGATAACTACTCTGCCAATGTTATGGTGGATGGGAAACCAGTGAACCTGGGCCTTTGGGATACAGCCGGACAGGAAGACTACGACAGGCTCAGGCCCCTGTCCTACCCACAGACAGTAAGTGTCAATCAATGCATTCAGATGCAGCAGTAAAAGTCACTTGTCTGAGAACTCTGCCGTACACTGACCAGCTACATAAGGGCAGCATGAAGCTGTTTGCATTATTGAGCAATTCACTTCTGGATACGCTTCAGACAGAGTCTTTGTTCTCATCAAAGTAAAGCCTTGTATCTATAGTACTTATTTTCTGTCTGCAGGAAAGGAGAGGTTGCACCTCTTTATGCTCTTGTTCTTAATGTAACACTGAGGGCTTTTTTTCAAAAGTCTCAGCCCGTGGTCTGTTTTATAATCTTGAGGTGTTTGGGTGAACCCTCACATTTTAATATCTGGCATCTATTAAATCAATATTCTCGCAGCTTTCTAATATTGTTCATCTTTGTCATTTTCCCTTCACAGGATGTCTTCCTGATTTGCTTTTCACTAGTCAGTCCAGCCTCCTTTGAAAACGTCCGTGCCAAGGTTTGAACAGCCGCCACTACTCTACAGTTAGTTAGGGCAACCAATAATTGTAATACGAAATAATATTACTCAGTTTATCATTTAAATTTTATAATTATATTAGCTTTGACAGAGGAATTTATTAATTGGTAATGTTTTCACAGCCAGAACTTGGATTAAGGCTATTATATATTCACCATTTTTAATGCAACATGAGACTTTGCTCACATTCAAGTTTGATCGAGGCCGTCGTCCTTCCACATGAGAAGAAATGGAATTTATTCCCTTTGTGCTACAAATTTCCTATTTTTATTTTGTACATAAAAGTAGACAGAATTGCTGAAATATGAGTCTCTGTCCTTTTTCAATTTTATAAGCAGTGTTAGACAAAACATAAAGTCTGTATTTTTGCAAAACTGTGCTTAGGTGTGTGATTTATACTAAATATGGTAAAGTAGATGTAGCAAGCCAAAATGAAGTATGATTCATCCCCCTGCGTTAGTTTGGTGCAATCAATCAATCAATCAATCATGCCCACAAGTTCTTCCCAGCATGTTGAATTAAGAGCATTACCAGGAAACTGAAAAAGAAATGTGATCTTCTTGCAATCTAAGCTCTCCATCTACATCCTGCAGTATCTCACTCTGTCCTCCTCTTTTCTTCCCCAGTGGTACCCTGAGGTGAGACACCACTGTCCCAACACGCCTATCATCCTGGTGGGCACCAAACTGGATCTGAGAGAGGACAAGGACACTATTGAAAAACTCAGGGAGAAAAAGCTCACTCCCATCATATACCCACAGGGTCTGGCCATGGCCAAAGAAATAAGTCAGTGGAAACACTACACATACACAAAACTAAATGTTGTTCTAATGTTGTTTGTCTGTGGTTATAATGTTATGGCTAATCAGTGTATGCTTTGGATTTACGAAACCCCTCAGAGTTTCTATTTAAATATCAATCATAAAATGTGCTATTGAAAATAAATGTCCTTATTGTAGTTTGGATTTAATCATTAGACATGCAAAAACAACACAAACTGGTTGGCTGACATTTTTCCCTGCTTTTTCTCCTCATCTGCCCACCAGCTGCAGTGAAGTATCTCGAGTGCTCTGCTTTGACGCAGCGTGGCCTTAAGACAGTGTTTGATGAAGCTATCAGGGCGGTCCTCTGCCCCCCGCCCGTCAAGAAGAAGAAGAGGAAGTGCATTATCATTTAAACGAGAACCAAAGGGACAGAAAAGCGTGACTGTAGTCATAACTGGCCTCCTCTGAGGGAAGACGATCATGGCTGGGATCCCCAAATATCTCTTTAACCCTCGGTGTCCTCGCTTACAGAAAAGCTGCGGTAGATAAGACCTCAATTTGTCCATTTGAAAGAACTTAGCAGATTTATTTGGCGGTGAAGGTTTCCTGTCAGATCAGGTGTCTGATTGCTCACATCTGTTAAGTCCTTTCAGAACAGGAATTCAGTTATTTTTGTCAAAGCCTTAGTGAGCATGTGGAAAATCTGTTGGAAATCAAAAAGAGGGAAGGATTTAATGGATAAAACATTGTTTTTCTCAAACATTTAGAGTTGATTACTACTTGAATGTGATTATATGATGAAATAAGTATAGATTAAACTCTAAGCGAAGGAGGTACCACACTGTGCTCCTCCTCCTCCTACACACTAAGAGATTCCTGCTGCCTTGATGACATTTTAGTATCAGAAAAATTGTTTTAAAAGTTAATTTCTCCATTATTTTTTTTAACTGTCAGTGTTATGTCAGCTGTGGTTGATGGACCCTTCTGTTTACATGTCATCTAAATAGAATGATGTGATGTCAACAGTCAGTCAAATGTTGTTAAGTCAATCCATGAACACTAAATATTTGTCTTCCTTTTGAATTTGATTTAGGTTGTACAAGAACGCGTTATGAAGTTATATAGAGAACTGTAGCAGCCGCTACGAAAATGACTGTTTACAGTTAACAAGCATTTTAATCAAAATCTGTGTTAGATATCTAACAGTAATGATCCGAACTAACGGTACGCCCTTAAAAGCTGTCTAGATTAAAACACTACCGTTTTTAAGTTGAATGAACATACGCAGTATTACATGAGTAGTTATTGGTAATGTGAAGGCGGTCAGTATTGTTCAATCAATCTTGAAAGGTTCTATCAACATTTCAAGTCAGTGCTTTTGGCTTTTTGATGTTCACACAGAGATCATTATGGTGGAACAGTTTTCACTTTGATCTCTACTATAGCAGTAGTTTTTCACATCAATGTATTAGTGCTTGAAGGTTAAAGCTGCGTTCATCGTCTGGCTCTTCAGCAAAGGTTTTTTTATTTTGAAATCATCAGTGCTCTGGGTGAGCCGCTGTTAATCAGGACCATTCCAGTGGAAGTGCATGCTTAGATTTACACCCCTACTAAATATGATTTTAACTGTTCACATAGAAAAATGAGATTTTTTTTAAATGCGAATAAACTCATTTAAAATGCTGTGTTGTATTTTATATCATCTGCCTAAACCACAACACCTAAGGGAATTTATAATTCATAGTTGTCCTTTTAAATAGTGAACATGGTTAAAAAACGAGGAAACGTAGGAGCACTAACAGGGCCGCTCAAAGGATTCAACCCAATACGACACATCTGTCCCAACATCTGGCTGGAAACATCAGTGAGCATTTTAGCGTGATTAGAATAACAAATCATAGATTGCGGACACTCCGCTACCAGCTGATTAAGAACACCTGATTTGTTCACATTCGAAGAACCAAGTTGAGCTCAAGTATGCTCCAACAACTTTCTGATAAATTTATATCACAAATCACATCAAATTCTGTTTATTGACTGATGAGTCATCGATCTCAGCATCAGGTATTTCTGACAGTTCTAGTCATGGGACTATGGATTATATTATTTTCTAATGAATAAAAGCAAAAAAAAAATACACTTAGACTGATATTTCATATCCTTTATTTTGCATTCATTAACCTAAAGAGTTCAAATGTGATTTGTTCATCTTTAGCAGGCTAATGCTTTCCATTGGTCCAGCACCAGCTCTGCAGACACTGCATCTTGAACTCCCAATCCTTTATTAAATGAACAAAACAAGTCAAGCTTAGCTGAAAGCTGAAGTTTCTCTGATGAAATCATGAGTTGGATTGTAGGTCTACATTAGGTTGAGCTTACCGAGGGATTTGAACAGGGTTGTCTTCTCTCTTAAGCCAGGTTTGACTCCGTTTATAACGTCTCCGAGCTCTGCAAACACCTCAGCCTGAGAAGAAAACAGATCCATGTTTGTTTCCATACATCTTCACCCCCTTAATTGAACAGAGTTAAGTGGGAGGCTGACCCCAGACAGGATGACGTCACCGGACTCGGTCATCGCTCCCTCTCTGCTGTCGACGTATACCACCGCCTCCTTCATCAACACGTCGTCCAGTTCCCGCCAGTTTGGCCTGCAAGCTCCCACTGCTGCTCAGCAAGCAGCATGAAAAGAAAAAGGTCATGTTTCAAAGATGAACAAGGCTCAGTACTTTAACTAACCTGAAATATGTCTTATTGGCTTTATTCAACACCAACAACTCATTTATTTCCACCAAATCATCACCTGAATCATCCTTTCATTATTATTCCTCACCTGCCACATGGGCTCCTGGTTTGACCCACTGACCAAAGAGCACCGGCTCTGTACTTCTGGTTACCGTCACAATGACGTCCGCCCCCCTCACAGCTTCCTCTACTGAGTCACACACTGAAACCGGACCGCTGACCGACCGGCAAAACCTTTCTGCTCCCTCTCTTTTGTGGTTCCATACACGCACCTGTGGAGAGGATTCAAGAAATCTAAGACCAATCCTTACGTACACCTAACAGTGAAAGAGTTTTAACAATAATCAACTAGGCCTATGCTGTGTTCCCCGACAGCAAGGGTATTTCCCCCAAAAGTCTCCAATCCCCTGCATTGTACAAGCAATCCCCCTGATTGACCTCCTTGTATTAAATGTGAAGTTATGTCCAAAAAAATGTTTTTTAAAAAAGCTCGCCCTAGTGAATAGAATATGAACTATTAGAGTACAACATAGTATTTACAAGATAGAGAGACTCTGAGTCTATTCACATGCACCACATTCAAACTAAACTGGATCAATGGTTAGGAAGTTAGGTCTGGAAAAACTGTGTAAAATATGAACTATTAAAGTGAAATGTGCCATAAACATGACAAAACTACTCAAAAATAACAAGGGAACATTTAATCATCGCAGACCCAAGACATGTAGGGATAAACTCGTCTGATCCGATTGAGAGAGAGAGAGAGCGTGAAAGATCGCGTGAGTGACAAGATAAATGCAGAGCTTCGCCTACAGGTATGTTAAAATAAAAATCTGAAAAACAAATGATGTACATAATCCACCTCAGGTTCCATCACAGCAGAGAGAGGAGGAGAGTCTCAACTTACTCTGGACGTTCATTCATTCATTCATTCATTCATTCAGTCATTTATTTTTTGTAACCGCTCATACTGGACATTCAATTAAGCAGATTTTATTTATTGTCATCCACTGATGTATTTTTTTTACATGTTTTTCTTCACTCTGCATTCATGTCTGATGAAAAGGAGCAGAAATCTGACCTGCTGGTTGTTCTAGAAGTTTGAATTTATGGTCAGATATAAATTTATATTTGCCTATAATTGGATTATTCCAGGAGAAATATTTCCCAGCATACCTCTTTAAATGAAAATATCTCTGTGAAGACATTATAATGACTGAGGGCTTGTTTCCCACTTCCCAAGAGGGTCAGAACTTCTGCTTCTGGACGCATCAGCAGCTGTGTGGGAAAAAAAAGACAAACACCAGGACAGATCCGGGACTGTCAAAGTCAGAACTGTTGAAGAATGCAAGAACAGGAAATATAAAGAAACGTTTGAAAAATTAGACATCACCTTTGCAGAGATGGCTGACACTGCAGCTGTCCTCATACTGGTGATCTCTTCTCCATCCATGACCTGCAGAGTTGAAGTGTCTTGACTGAACAGACTGGTTGCTCATTTATTGTTTGCCAAGATTTTTGGTTGCCGAGTTTTGCCTCTGCCCATTTATTGGATAGTTGTTTGGATTACTGATTGCCATTGTAGTAAACCTGTTTTCAAGATCTCGTGCATGGACAGCTATCCGGGATTAACCTCTTCCTGTAAATTTACTAGTTGGGATTAAAAAAAAACCCTCACTGTCTCATGTCGGCATTTTGGATCCTTCATTCGTTAAATGAATAAAACACACTTCTTCACATGAAAAACACTGTACAGAGTGAAACAAATTCACACATTCAAATGATTTCTGGACAAATATGCAAAGGTTTGTAAATACAAAATTTGGCACTAATGTTCGAGTTAATGGTTTCATGTAATATTATATGTATGATCAGAGAATTAGGGGTTCCTTGAGCAAGGCCCTGAAAATGCCTGCTGCTCGGGAATGGGTGAAATGCAGATAAATAATTTCACAATGATGTACTGTGTATAACTTATACTTCTATGAGTAATGATGAATAAATTATACATTATTATTATAATATTGACTGTTTACTTTTTAGCCAATTTGTGGTTTCCTCTGGTTGTTCAGTGTTAATGTGTTTTTGAATTTTAAGCCATATTTTCTGAAAAGGTAAAGTCATAGGTAACTTGCAAAGCTATGTTTTCACAGTCGATTCCTTAACACTGACTAGGTTTACTCACAGCTTTTACGTTGCCGTACTCTGGGTCCAGCACCAACACTGTTGCTTGTGTGGCTGGCAAAGTTGATCCTTCGCCCCTCTTGTAAAAGCACACTAACTTGGTGGACAAGATTCCATCTTTCGCCAAGTATGCAGGCATCAAACACAGGAAACTGCAAATGTTAATTAACAGCATATGTTATTTGTTTGACCTACATTTAACCCATCAGAACCCAGTGCCATTTCTTAGTAAAGGAAAAGTAAGGGGGACCAAAAAAATATGACCAAATAGAATACATTTCAATTAATTTTGAAATGCTGTCTCTCATCAGTGATCTGTTGTTTCATTATATATGTTCCATCATGGTTTTATGGTTGTTCTATTCTTATTGGAAAAAAATTAGAAACACAGATTTCCCTTTTTTAAATTTGAAATTCCACAATATATCAAAGCTCTAACTTTGCTTGGTCTTTACTTAATTCTTTTGGGTACATTTGTCCAAAAAGAAAGAATAATGTTGTATAGGGAGCTTTGAATAATGTTTAAACAGTAAGTGACACGTCATACACCGAACGCGATGTTTCGCGTCGTTTTTTTGGCGCGAATGTCACTTCAAATATTTCGCGTCGGTCGCCCGAACCTCGCTAACACCGAGAATATACAGGAACGATGTAGACAATGTATCTGAAATCCACCATGACCAAAGGAAACACAACTACAATTTGTGTTCCGAAAAGAGTTTGAGCTGAGATTCTATAAGAAATGACTTTGCGTCACAAAGAGGAGAGAATGGAATAAGGGGAATGACGCGTGTCTTCTAAATGCTATGGCGGCCGACATGTAATTGAGCCGCGCGAAAACCATCCGCATCGCATGAACTGTTAACGCGGCGTGATTCCACCGGGAACATCACGTGGCGTTGCCACGCTGGTCCCGGTCGCTGCCATTCGAGACAATGTCTGTGATTCCACCAGAAACGCTCAAGAGCTTTCCACTCCGCTCCTTCACAGGTACAGCTACAGTCCGGAACACTTAGCTCCAGAACCCATAGTGGCAGAGACAGACCGCTGAATTGGCCCCAACACCCTCTCTCTCTTTTCCACGCAGCAAAACCGCGGCCGCCGCAGCAACGCATCGGACGTTCCCAGTGGAACCAAGGCAGACACAGAACCTACCCTTTGTGGTTCTCCAGGGGCATTGTTGTCCTCACAGGCTGGATCACCTCTGAGGTGTCCCTCCGGGAAAACGTCGCCAACGCATTTTCCAAACGAGGGATCAAGTCTTTGTAATGCAAGAGGCGTTCAATGTCATGCTTCCAGATGATCAGGGGTGGCGCAGCCATCGCGACTCACGTTGCTGCAGATCAGAGGAGAATGAGCCGGGGACTTTGATTTAGTCGTTAATAATTTCCGTAAACGTATGAATCAGTAACTTAACAGGGAAAAGTTTATGTAACACACTCACCTCTTCAGTAAGACAGGTGACGTCACAACCTATATATATATCCGCAGTTCAAACCTTGAGCTGGCCCCCACTCCAGTGGCAGGTAGCCAGAATAATGTTACTTCAGGAGTTGTTTAGTAGTTTGTGTTTTGAATCTTGTCAACAATGTAAAAGATTGGACTATTTTAAATGTCTGTTTCCCCCCACACTGGTGTTTTATGGAAAACACATAGAGAGGCAGAACAGGAGAGTAATAATAAGAAAATAAATGCAAAATTTGATTTGTTTTCTTTTTAATTAATGAGAATAAATCTAAAACCTGATGATGTTCAGCACTGAATAGGCCAATGTAACTGAAATCACAAATATATGTTTAATTGAGTCATTTGTTTGCATAGTAATTTGATTATGTCATAAACTGTAGGTAAAGTACACAGCAAAGGGTTTATTTCTGTTTTTTTACTGGAATATTACCCCTACCCCCACTTAAATCCTATTTTGAACAAGATTGAAATAGACCCACACCTCAAAAGCCTTTCCTTGAAGACCGTTAAGGTTAAGATCCCATATGCATGGGCGTCCTGCAGAAGACAAGAGCACGAGGTGTTTGCCAGGATTTAGTCAGTCAAGGAAAAAGAAAGAATACAAGCATGATATTTTCATATTCACTAAGTTTGTTTTTCATAGAACAGAAAATATAGAAAATACTTTCAATTGTTTTAAGACTTACTGATGTGAAAGCATTGGGCCTGGTAATTCAATTCTTGTTGACTGCTTGTGTAAAAGTTTTAATTTTCAAATATACCAGAGAATAAAAAAATGCTTTAAGTCTACAAAAGGCCCTCTCCAATAAACAAAGATGTGTACATACATTTATGTGGAAAAATGCTACGCCGGAGTTCTGCCTTTAATACACTAATTTAGAATGAGGATTATGTTTTAACCAAAAGTTTTCCCAATTTAACTATTTTCTCATTTACTTTATCAATTTTATATTTCCCCTGTGGAGATAAATACATTTCTGGCTATTATCTCTCTCAAAAATGAGTCTCAACTTAATTTGTGGGTTAATGTAATAATAATTTAGTATGTGACCCAGAAGACTAAGAGGACTAAGAACCGATTGTTGACAAGGGCTCTGGATTTAAGAGAGGAGTAGAAGAAAACCAGTGACAGGATGGAATCCCTTCAGACTGGGTTGGAAGTCCCTAGGCATTGGGTATTAAGGAAACTAGTTACTGTCAAGTTCAGCTAGCTAAACCTCTTTATCAGTAAGCCCTCTCGTAAGTACGATTATGAACCCCATGAATTACAGTGCCTGAACCTGGATTTTCTGAGCCATCTTGTTAGTCATAATTCACCCCCCCCCCCCCCCCCCCCCCCCCTTCTCCACAGCCCGCTGAAACCCACAATTCTCCAGAAGTGTAAGATTTTGAAACCTCTGAAGATGCACATTTACTCTGCATTTTTAACTACAAACTAAATAAAATGGCTACAACTTGAACATAACTTTGAATAAGACACACCAGGTTTACATTAAAAACAATTTATTAACAATCAGGAATGCCATGGCAAACTGATTTATCCAAGTTGTTGACACTGTCCTAAAAGTAAAAAAAATGTTTTAACAGAAGACACGATCAATTTCAATCTGAAATTTTTCTCCTTTCTTCAAGGAGACAGTCACAACAGTGCAACAAAAATCAAACTAACAGTCTCTCAATGGACATCTGCACAGATTGAATCTGCGGTTTGAGCTGTGACCCCTCCTTTATAGTGACTGAGGTAGCGATGACGGGACGTGATACCCCACAGGCCCGGCCTAGGGCCTGTTTGGAGCGGACAAACACGTAGGGGACGTTCTTGTCCTCACAGAGCAGTGGCAGGTGGAGGATGATCTCCAGTGGTTCGGCATCAGCGGCCATCACAATAAACTCAGAGATGCCTCTGTTCAGTGTTTTGGTAGCTGGAAAGTAAGGAGATCATAGTTATTAAAGAGTTCATATGTAGTTGGTGATAACCTTATACTGAGATCTGGCCATTTTCAATCACAACATCAGCTGCTCCCAAAAAGGGACCTCTACGTTTTCTATGAACAAGTGACAACACAGTGTTAGACCATGTGATGTGGAGCAGCAGAAACCGAAAGTCACATTTCTGGCTGATAGTAGGAAGTTTATTCGGCAGTAGAAGACATGCTCATTGGAGCTGTCCGTGCATGTTACTGGACCAAGTTCAGTTATATTCTGATTTTTGTAACTCACAGAGACAGTAGTGCTAAACAATTATGTAAATCGATGACAAAGGTTATTTCCAATTTCTCATCTGAGGCTATTAGATCTCTGTAATAAAGTGCAATATAGTGAAACTGAATGCCACTTCATCTGCGTGTTCCATAGCATCGTTCATTTTTGCACCACATTTTGTTGAATCTCTATCAAGTTGTTTAAAACAACAGAATTGAGATTAAAAAGATGATTGTGACTTACATTTTATCCAGAACTGCAAAGTCCTATGAAGGGCATATAGGTTTAAGGACTAAATTTAAGATGTTTAAAACTCGGTGATGGGGGAAAAAAGCTTTCAACTTAAATGGTAAAAGGTGTTCCAGGAACTGAAACATTTCATTTTTTATGTACATTTTTTACTGTATTGTCTTAAGATAATGTTTGTCCAGTAGTGACTCATACTAACAGGAGGACACTTTGGGAGTATTATTTTTAATTTTTTTATAGATAAAACACAAGTTATAGACCTAGAAAAACAAGAGATAGAACAGAAAGCTAAAAAAGCCAACAAATGAAGTAAAGACGTCAATTACTCTGTTCAATTGTAACTACAGTTCTGACTGTTATTGTGTAAGGACAGAAATTGGCAAAAGAAATATAGAATATAAAGATGTTTGTCTACCATGCCTTTAAATTCACATGCATTACTAACACACGTGGATGTGTAGTGGATACCCCTTCATCACACACCACATTTCACAAACCACTTAAAGTCTCACTTAATCACCAGCTTGACTGTTGTCCACTTAGAACTCACACTATGGATAAAATAATCACCTTCATTAGCGCCCTTCCTCAGCTGCTTGTAGTTCGAAGCTTGCTGCACCAGGTCCAGAATGGTTTTGGTCAGGGTGGCGTCGGCCAGAGGGTAGGCCTTCGGGTTCACTTGAGGTTCAGTCTGCACATGATACATAAAGAGAAAACCTAAATTAAACCTAGCAAAGCAACATAGCACAGAATGTTGAGAAATTAATGCTAGTTCACTGTGCAGCGTGATCTCTTTAGCTTGCTAATAGTTAGCTCCTTCGTTCGGAGCCAAGACTCACCATTATGTCTTGTTTTTCTTGTATGCTGGCCCTCTCGGCGAAATGCTTCACGGAGGATGGCTTTCTTTTACGTTGGTTGAAAATGAAACAAAAATCGATATATGTGTATGTATAGAATGTAATTAATGTAGAATTCAAGCGCCAAGAATTCTTCAGTCTGTAGCACGCAAGGATGATAAACGTTCACCGCACGTGTGTTATGCTGCGCATGCGCTACTTCTTCGTTTTAAGGCCAGTTGGTTAACACCTTACAGGCGCATTACTGCCACCCGCTGGAGCTGAGGTAGAATGCCCCTGAATATTTCAAAACGTTTTCTTATCAACGCCATTTATCTCCTAGAACACACATTTTGTAAAATAACATTTTGATATCCAAAGTGTATAGTGTATATATATATACATATATATATATATATATATATATATATATATATATATATATATATATATATATATATATATATATAGATGTAAAATGCATAGTGTTACAGCAGCATACAAAAAGGGTTTGTACACAAAATACACAAAACAGAAGATAGAAACTTAAGATAAAAATATAGGTGAAAGAAGAATACTAAACGCATAATAACATTAAACAACATGGTATTGAGACCAGCTCTACGGTATGGTTCACGGACTGGGACGCTAATGAGAAGACAGGAGGCAGTGCCATAGGTGGCACAGTTGTAAATCATGAGATTTTCTTTGAGTTAGCGAGGACTGACCGGAATACAAATGAGCTCATACGAGGGTCATCTGTGGTTGGACTTGCTGGAGACAAAATAGGGGAAGCCACAGTTATGCCATATAATTCCAAAACAGATAAAAAGGTTACGTTCAACAAATTTAAAAAATGTACACTCTCAAAATTTGAACATACACTCCAACAAATAAAATATCCCTTTTACTGATCTTAATTATGTCACCCGGTCCCACAAAACTAGATTGAATAAAGTGAAAAAAGATTAGATAACAAATTATTAAAAAATACTTTTATGCAAATGTAAAAATACGATTATAACATCACAACAACATAACATACGGTTATGTTGAATGTAATAAACAAAGTTATGTTTCATTTTCTCAACACAGTTTTGTTGCATGTACTAATATCTGAAAATTGGGTCAAAATTAAAACCTGTGAAGTTTAGGCTTTCACTGATGACATCATCATCATGGATAGCAACATCAAGTTGTTAAGGGAGTCTGCGCTGCCCCTCTTGGACTGCTAAGTACTTGTTGAAGTGGACAGTAGACTGAACATTGAAGTTTACTGTAAACCCCCACCCACAGCACAGTACCTGCTATTCCACCACCCACTGGAACATAAGCTGGGAGTTGTCAGAACCTTACACCACTAGGATGATGTCATACCCACGAAGGCAGGACAAAAAGAAAAGGAATGCACTCATATAAAAAAAAAGACACTGAAGTCTGCTGAAAAGCCCCAGAAGAACAACTCCACAGAGGAAGAGAGGAACAGGAACAAAAACACCGTCATCCCATATGTGGCTGGAGTTTTGGAAAAGCAACATAACCCAGTTTATTTCAAATCCTGCAACACCTTCAGATAAATACCCCAACCCTAACCCCAAACATAAGACACTCCCAAACATAAACTGAGAAATGTCATTTATGCCGTTCCATCTGTATATAGGGGGCACCAAACAACCACTCCACTAGTGCATGATCCATAGTCTGCAGTTCACCTGCATCTAAAAGGCAAGGGATACTCTTTGGAAAACAAGAACATTCACATTTTGGACAGTTTGAGAGAGGAGTGAACGAAACCATCTATTTTAAACTGGAGCAGCCCTCTTTAAACAGGGGTGGGGGTCTACACCACCACCTATCACCCACATATATACAGTCTTAACATACAGTATCAACCCAGACATTTCCAGCATTATTCACCCCTAGATTCACCTTATGCTCACAGAACGACTCACATAAGCTCAGTGGGTAGAGCGGTCGTTCCTCAAAGTGGGAAACCACTTACGGAATATTCCGTGGGTCCTTGTACAAGACCCTGAAACATCAACCCCCACAGGCGCTCCACAGGAGCCGCCCACTGTGGTATGTATGATGTTGACACCGACTGGAGTTTGAATACTTGACACCCCACCAGTCAGGTAGAACAGAGGAAGCTTCTTAGATGAAAGTTGTTACGACTTCAAGTATTAACAGAAGTCCAGTTGTTTTGGAAGCTACCCACCAGGTTTACCATGACCTGGATGAATAAGAATCTACACAATCCAGAATATCCTTTACTATTAGGTTAATGCAATGAGTATGTAATGTAACGAGAACAACACCCATGTTTAATTCACTCACAATTATGTTACAGGTACTACACAAAGTCATGTTGAATAAAAGAAAAGAAAAAAAGAACATTATACTCCGTGCCGATAGGAGGCGCGCTCATAGAAGCAGCTACGTTTTTTGCGATTGAGGAAGTCGAAGGGCATTCTGGGTAGGGCACTTTCACATCGGCCATATTGTTCCCTTGTCCTGAACGAAGGAGAGAAGAGAGATGAAGGGGATTCGGGGAATTCATCAGCTCTCGGTAAGGATTCAGTCCATTAAGCCCACATAATTGGTAATGGGAACCTGTGTGCACATATTCTCAGTCCGTTTATGTCTTTGTTTGAACGTTGGATGATGTGAAACTTAAAGGTAACAAAAAAGGAAACAGTCGACCATCTTAGCTTTACGTGCTGTAACCGACTGATAACATTACATAATCAATAAATAACTTACTATATTAACTCTAGGCTCGTCTCATCTCCTTTCGGATTAGAACCCAAACTCACTTGAATCACGGTCTATGAATCTGTCCGTCTTAACACTTCTTATAGACTTAATTTATCATCTCTTACATTATTATGATGAGGGCTTCTGAAGCTGTCACTTGCTTTCCTCACAACTGACATGTAAACACCATTTTTTATTAACTTCAGCTTAATTAACTTCCTAAGTGGTTTTGATTAGTTTTTAAATAAACGCAAGGCGTAAATTCTGCTCTTCAATCACTTGCTGAATTTGGAAAAATCATTAGACAGTTTATATACTGATAGCTTTTAATGTGATCTGTAGAACAGTCTATTGTGAATATGGAATTATTTGTGACACTTCATATCTTCTGTCAGATGTAAATCTAGAAGCTCTGTTTCTGAACTATTGCCCTGATGTGCTCTCAGACTGTTAGGTAAAATATCCTCTCTTTTCAACATTCTGAAATCAGTTCAAGGCACCGTTATAGTTTAGCAAGGTTTGTGTATTTTCCACAGGCCTGTTACAGTTATCATATAATCATATACATCCAATTATTTGATTTAACCACAAGAGAACGGCTGTGTCTAAAAGAAATGTCATATTTCCAACAATATTTCCATGCTGTTTTCCACTGATTGGTGTTTGACTGGCACCTCTTTATGATGTCACCTGGTGGCTTTGATTCTGCTGTTAGTTGAGAATGACCTGTCTGGAACTGCCCAAGGTTGCCTCAGGCAGTTTATCTCTCAAGGAGCAAACTTTTCAATGAGCATCTATTGATGTGAATATCGTGGATTATTTAGCATCAAAGTTAGTCACCCAATTTTAGTGGGGACAGCCAAGCAAATACATACATCTTTCCTTATCATGTGTAATTAATTATCACACCGTGATTATACTTGTTTAGATATGGGTGCAATACATAAGCCAGTTGTAGTTACATCATGGGTCACCATTATTTGTATGACAATGAAGCTAAATGATGAGTCAAATACAACAAAAGTGTTACAGCCCAGCAGTGTAATATTGTTCTTAACAACCCGTGCATGCAGATCCGCAATCTGATTAAACAGATTTAGTGCACAGACTTGTACGATACAGATTAATTCTCAGGATTACAAATTTGTCTGCCACTTCAACACATTGCCATGTATTTATCATTACACATCCTGTTATGCTATTATTTATACAGAGATACATTGAAGTAAAAATGCAAGCTGTTTAAATCACACATTGATAACACATTAAAGTCATTAAAAATGGAAGGATCAATGTGTATAGACATACATATTTACTTATCACCTCATGCTTATACACTGTGAAATATTTCGTAAAGAGAGTGCTTTTAATGAGTGCTTATAGTATATTGCATGCTTTTTTGACTTTTATTGTCTTCCGAATCCAATAAACTTCCACACCTCAAAAGATGAACCTTTGTTCAGTATAAGCACTATGCAGTTTGTGTAATTTCCTTTGCCCCCATTGTCTCTCCCTCTCTTGTTCTCACTGTTATGCTTACTTTTTGATGTTCTACATTACTTTGTGTATTACCGTTTTCTCATTTCTTATAGGATTACTGTACTTAAGAATTGAGATTGCGGTTTCATTACAATTAATTGCCCAATCCTGCGTTTATCATAATTTGATATATAATACAGTTTGCCATGTTGGGCATGTTGTACATCATTCATTCAAACTTGATTCTTGTAGCAATGTGCAAACAACTTGGACGCGATTCAAAGTTTATAAGAGCAGATTGATGCATTTTTACAATTCACTTCTTGCCTCTGATTACCTATCCCTAAAACCACCCTCTGTCAGTCGGCAAGCCAGCAACACATTAGCTGTAATGCATCCTTCCCCTTTTTTCTGTTTTTCCAGTCAAGACTTTACGCAGCACAGGCTGCTCGTAAGGTGGAGTTTACAGGAGCCGCTGAAAGTGTGAAATTTCAGCCTCAGGATGTGCAGGTCAGTGGCTGTTGATTTGTCTTTCCTCTCCACAGAGACGATTCTATGCAGCGGTCAGAACAGGCCAGTCTCTTACCCAGCCCCATGCTGCTCTCAATCTCTCTCCAAGGGCTGCACAATCCTACCGGGATGTCCATGTATGTAGCGGTCGGATGAGCCTGTTGGCTCTGTCTCGACTGATGTTTTGGGTCTGAAAAAGAGAAGATTTTCTATCATTAACTGTTAAGAGTTTACTACATCAGCCATTGGAGTCTTTATGAGTTTTAAATGTGATTATCAAACTGGATGTTTAAATTATTTTTCGATGGCCTAGGATGTTTAACCACATGCCACCGTTTTGATGGTGATAAAGCTGAAAGACCGCTCTTTATGTTTCCTTTTGTCCAGACGACTAAACTGCCCAGCGGTCTGGTGATTGCTTCCTTAGAGAACTACTCTCCAGCATCAAAGATAGGAGTTTTTGTCAGAGCCGGCTGTCGTTATGAGACACCTGACAACCAGGGTGTCACGCACATCCTCCGACTGGCTTCAAGCTTGGTATGATACTCCATACATTGTATATTCTTTCATATTCGTGTTGCTTTCCTTTCACAAGGAATTTAAATATAGTACAAGAATGAGAAAGTACCTTTTTTAAACGTTTGAGAATGAATATTTCTACGAGACTTGATGTTGTACTTTTTCAGACAACCAAAGGAGCTTCAGCTTTTAAGATTTGCCATGGTATTGAGGCAGTGGGAGGCAGCCTGAGGTAAGTAACCTTCATGAAAGGTCACGCCAAACCATTAACAACAAGTTCCTTCTTTGATCAGTGTCCTTATCTGGATTCTTGTTGGTTTTTGTTTCTTCGCAGCGTGTCTTCGTCCAGAGAAAATATGATCTACACGGTTGACTGCTTGAGAGATGACATGTGAGATTTGAATATCAAAGTTATAATTAAAATATATTCTGACAAAAATATTTTGTGTTTATGGTATAAGGAGTATCAATACTCAACCTTTAAGATTAGAAATGTTCTGTGAACCTTTCTTGGTTTCTTCAATTTTAGTTTTTGTCTAATAAACCTAAACAATAATGCTCATGATACTTTTGCCACAAGACGCCTTGATGACCCATAACTTTTGTGAGAATATTCGATTATTGACTAATGAGTCAAAAGTTTTACCAGTTTTGGGAGACAGGGTTCACAAAAAAGGGTAGAAAATGTGAATTTGTGTGGCACGTACCAACCGTACGGTCCACTGTGGTCACCTTAGAGGGAGATGATGCTGCATTAGTGGCTGCGTCATATAGAATTATTAGTTACAGCCCTTCACATCACTTGGATGTTTGATTTGCAACTCATTATCTGTGTGCAGTGACACAGTGATGGAGTATTTGATCAACGTGACAACAGCACCGGAGTTCCGGCCGTGGGAGGTGTCAGACCTCTTGCCCAGAGTGAAGATGGACAAGGCCCAAGCTGCACAGAATACTCAACTAGGTGGGTCTTAAGATCTATGTTTATGTGCCCACATTATCTGATCACAGAACTATCTACTCCTTAATACCACTAAAATGCTACAGAACATAGCCTGAATAAAGAAAGAAGCTGACACATTCAAAGCAGCAACTCTTTAACTATAGAAAAGAGGTCGAAAGGTTCAGTATTCAGTTCTTATAAAATATTTTAATTTAATAGTATGACCTTTTTCACAGAAGTCAGTTATTTACTTAAAGACCCTATCCAATACCAGAATTCTTCTGTTCCTGATCAGTCCTTTCTGGCTTTTACAGGTTTGATTGAGGGTCTGCATGATGCTGCTTACAAGAATGCTCTCTGTAACTCCCTGTACTGTCCTGACCACATGGTTGGCAACATCCAGCCTGAACATGTAAATATTTGTACAGTGTTCATTATTTATGTTTATTGGTGTTTTAAGAAACCATTTAAATGATTTTCTTCTGATTATTTTTATTTCTCTCTAGCTGCACCAGTTTGTCCAGAACAATTTCACAAGTGCAAGAATGGCTCTCGTTGGACTAGGTAAGGTTAATCTTAACTTTAAATATGACATACACATTTTAGTACGGTTTTAATGAGAAATGTCAATGTTCTTCGTTTTATCCCTAATAAAGAAATTAGAATTTTCAACAAAAACCATCTATTTGTCTGAAATTAATAAATAAAAAGCAAATAAATAAATTTAGCAAAACTGAAATTACAAAGAAACAGAGACTGTATGAGGACGGTAATTTCCTACTTTTTCCTTCTCAGGTACTGAAGTAATCATTTATTATAATAATCCTTTTGCAAAACCGTATATCGTCATTACCCTGAAATTTGATAAAATGGTTTTCATGTCGTGAAAACCTCATGCTGCTGCAACCTTGTGTGTCCCTGAATGACCAAACACTCATGCAGTTTCTCATGTCTGTTTTTTCCTTCAGGTATAAACCACGCGGTCCTGACGCAGGTTGGTGAGCAATTTCTCAATATCCGCAGTGGAACAGGCACCACAGGGGCCACGGCTCAGTATCGTGGAGGTGAGCTCTACAGACATTATAAAAACTCTGCATGACTTAAACAACTTGCAGATTTACTTCAGCTTTAGCATGTAACCCCATGTGTGCCTCCACTTCTCGTCTCGTCTATCCTCCAGGTGAGATTCGTCTGCCCAGCACCAGCAGCATGGTCCACTCTGCGGTGGTGAGCCAGTCGGCATCAGCAGGCAGCAGTGAGGCTCTGGCCTTCAGTGTCCTGCAGCATGTTCTGGGAGCTGGTCCTCATGTTAAGAGGGGCTCATGCTCCTCCAACAAACTGGTCCAGGCTGTTGCCAACGCAACCGCTGACCCATTTGATGTGAGTGGTTGCCAGCTTGTAATAGAAACTTGATAAAGTGGCCAAATCTTGCTCAACGTTGCAATATTTGGAGCATCACAACTCCACTTATTCTAATATATCTCTAAAGTGGCATTGTTATAACAACAGGGCCTGATAAAACATTTTTATATTTTTATTTTTCCAAACAGGTCAGTGCATTCAACGCAAGCTATTTGGACTCTGGTCTGTTTGGGGTCTACACCATTTCTCAGGCTGCAGCAGCTGGTGATGTAAGTGTCCCATAGTTAAGGCAGGGGTCTTAAGTCATAATTTGCACAAACAATTCCGTGTAGCTGTGCATTTTTCCCAAAATAACACTAGAAATGGTGGCATGTCTTGCTGTTATCTGTCCTCTCCCTTCTGTCTATCCAGGTCATTAAGGCTGCCGTTTCCCAGGTGAAGGCTGTAGCTGATGGTGGAGTCACAGCTGCTGATCTCACCCAGGCCAAGTAAGACATTCAGACAGAGAGGCAATATTTACATGTTGTGCTTCCTTGTAACATGTTATCCAGATAATAGGGCTTTGATTAGGTAAATACATTTATAAATGTGGAAAGCGTTGACTTGGCACACTATTTACATTCTTCCCTAAAGAAGATGGCAGC
Organism: Lophius americanus; assembly: GCA_037951165.1. Classification (NCBI taxonomy): domain Eukaryota; kingdom Metazoa; phylum Chordata; class Actinopteri; order Lophiiformes; family Lophiidae; genus Lophius; species Lophius americanus. The sequence goes on along the minus strand of JBBDHG010000064.1, from coordinate 2,811,410 downwards.
TTGTGCTCAAGGGCATGCTGTAAATGAACTTTGATCCCCCCCAAAAAATCATAGCCGTCTGTCTCTGTACATATTGTTAAATGGGGCATACCAACATCATAACACGAAACCACTTTTTGTTTTCTTTCGGCTTTTTCGCCCATTTATCTGGACACTAGATGTGGCTGGGTAGGCTGGCAGCCATAAGGCCCTTGCCAAAAGGGCCACACTGTATTTCTGCCAATTCCTCTTTTTGACTGGGATTTGAACCTGAGACTCCTGGACCAAATTCAATGGTCTAACCCACTGAGCTATCCAGTTACTCTGATAAAATGAGACACCAACGTACATATTTATTTCGGTTAGCTGCCTATCTTTGTATGGTGTCAATGCGAGGGTTCCTTGTGTTCCTTGTCTGTGTTTTTTTCAACAAAGAACTCAACGAAGGCTCCCTGGTGCAGATGTTAATTCGCTTTCTTGTAAAATAGATTGATATCACTCTTGTATCTGTGCCGTTAATATGTAGTTCACGGCACAGCTTAGTTTAGCATGTACTGTGTAACGTGATAAATGAAGAAAAGATTATTATCAGGGGCGTTTTTAGGGCCGTGGGTTGAGCAATTATCCCTCAACCGGGAGACCAGGGCACACGGAGATAAGATCTGTGAGAAAAGTCATGTGATTGGATGATTCAAATATTAAGTAATGTCACTTATTGTTGTCCTCTACAGATCGGATGGACTCAAGATAATTATCTATCCAAGATATTAGCAATGTGTAGCAATGACACTAAAGAATGTCTTTCTGCATATTTCCATTATTACAATAGCAAAGAGAAAGTTGTTATACTACGTGCAGAATATTCCGAGCACAACAATACAGAATTTTGCACCATTTGCAGTCAGATGCAGCAAAGAATTGCACAATTTTTACAATATTATAGTGGAATTGCAGCTGGGAGAAAATATGTGGTTTGATAGGGAGAGTGTACTGTCATCCAATAGAGACAACAGCTTAGCCGTCATTCTCCTGTCATACACAACCTCCACAGGCTCCAATGGGTGACCCAGAGGAGAGTGACCCAGAGGAGAGTGACCCAGAGGAGAACCCGCCTTCTTGATCATGATCTTTCAAAGATTCATGAAATGAAACTATACATATGAAATCAAGTTTAATGACTTTGTCAATACATGCATAATGACTAACAGTTGTGTGTAACTGCGTGACATAACTTATACACACAAGTCCATTGTGGTTGTAATGCATTCATGCATTAATTAACATCTTTAGATCATCAGCTGGTATGTTAATCTCAGCTGGATTGACATTATTTTATGGGAAACAGTCGATCAGATTCATTTCTCTATTAAGGTGCCAGAAGGCTGCATGGCTTTCCGGCAAACTTTTAACGCTGCCTCCCACTTGGCCCTATTGTGAATTATGAAGCTTGTCTTTGTGTTCTCTGCAGGGCCCAGCTAAAGGCGCAGATCCTAATGTCAATTGAGACTTCTGAGGGTTTGCTGGAGGACATGGGCACACAGGCTCTGGCCAATGGATCCTACTGCTCCGCTGAAGAAATATCCAAAAACGTGGACAACATTTCTTTGACTGATGTCGCCAATGTAAGACATGGTTCTTGTCTGTTAATACTTTATTAATGTATTTAGTAAAATTGTGCTTTTTTTTAAATAATGGCATCTTAACTTGTTTTTTTCCTTTCCAGGCTGCCAAGAAATTTGTGTCTGGCAAGAAGACTATGGCATCCAGCGGCAACCTCGTGAAAACACCTTTCGTGGACGAGATCTAAATCCTGCTGCATCCCCTCACACCCAACCTCACTCTTGACGGCAAAGCAGAATTTATTTCATCCACATTTCAACAATAACTGAAGACATACAACCATTATAAAATTGTTATTCTGTGAAATATGCTTTAACACCAAAAGCATATTTATAGTTGTGGTAACAGTAAATTTTCAGGTGATCCCTCTCTGTTTCGTCACAAAGTTGTTTTCCACTCATCTGTCTACGTTAACTGTATAGCTGATGTAAAATACTGAATAAATTCTATCAACCTACCATCTATTCTATGTTTTGTTGATGTGTCCCAGGAAAATGTGTTGCAACATAAATAAAAACATTTTTTTAATTAAATTTAAAACAATGCCTTTCATCTCCACGAAGAGGCATTTCAGCCACTGATGGAGATTTTCAAAGTACCATCGAAAAGTCACGGTTTTTCTCGCGAGAGTTGTTCACTCATGACATGGAGAGGCGACCGGACTCATTTCTAGTCATACTGCCTAGAGCGTCCAGCAAAAACACCCGCAGAGAGTCCAGGAGCTTTTTGAAGAGGTTCAATTCTTGATCTCCGCATCAGATTGTGGGTATTTTAAGCTCCAGAGAAGCTCTGCGATGTGAGTATGGGCGTTTTCCGTGTGTATACGTCCAGAGACCAGAGAAAGCTTCGGTATTGGGGGGCGGAAGATTTGGGGCTTCCTGCCAATAAGTAGACCCCCTAAGCGAACCGTGGAGAGCTAGAGAACTGGTCACCTTTGTTTAAACCAAGCGTTCCCTGTAAATGTCACCAGAATGCTTCAGTTACTCATGATTCCCGGCTGACAAGCCTCTTCTCATGCTGCACTGGAGAAGGGTCAGCAGGTCGGGCCCGGTTCGGCTGTCGGTGGAGTGATGAAAAGGAATCATACAGATCTAACCGACTGGAATCAGAGACTGTCCGGATGGACCCCATCACGATCACCGAGACTTCCCTAAAGCTGGTGGGTCGAATCCGGCACCGGAGTAATGGTTTTGGGTCACTGACTCCTAGATGTCCCGCATCTGCTTAGGTTGGCACCGAAACCGTTCTAACCCGCACCGGTGTGCTCCGACATGGATAAACTGACTGTCATATCAGGATGTCTCTTCCTAGCTGCAGACATCTTCGCCATCGCCAGCATCGCCAACCCGGACTGGATCAGTTCTGGAGACTCCGTAGGTAGGTTGTTGTTGGAAAAGGTCTTACCTGGTAAAGCCAGAACGCTTTGGAGAGAAGGGTCCAAATAAAGGTGTATCATCTGAAGGAGGTCAGACTCTGTAGATCGAAGTTGCCTCTGCTCCTCAACTAAACTGGTGTTTGTGTTGTATCTGGCTGTGAGTAGTGAAGTTTTCCTCTTTATTTGTGTTTGCTGCAAATCATTCTGATCAAACCCCAACAACAGGGCCTTTGTAGGGCCCTAACAGAGTTTCATTTGTTCCCCCCCCCCCCATCAATCCTATTGACTGATGTCATAACACTTTTTATAAAGACATCATGGAACAGTGATGCTTATCTCAGATGATGGTTTGGCACAGAACCAGAAATGAGGCATCATAGAAGGTAAAGTGGTCATTCCCCAACGGTAAGGTCGGTGGTTTGGCCCCATACTGCCAGTGCCGTCTACAAGGGTCCCAGAAAAAAGACCCTGAACCCCTGTTTGCTTCATGGGCGCTTCACCGAGATTGCTTGCTGCTCCTCAGGGATGGCTCGAATGAGAGAACTATTTATTGATCCGTGTATAACTCTGTATACCAAAGAGATTATAAAGACCAAGGACAGAGCCAGGGTTCTTTGAGAAAAAGACTTGTGACTTGTTACACAGCTGAGCCGATGCACAAACTATGTGTCAAGAAATGCTTTAAAAACAATGGATTAGCCGGATAAAAATAAAAACCCAACCATTTGCCCTCCCTGGTGCACAGCAGCTGATCCTTTCCTCTGCGTTGCAGTTAACTAGCTCCGAAAAATTGGTGATCAGTGATCGGCCAATTCTCTAATTATGTGTCTCTGCCACGGCTATGGAGAGGAAAATGAATATAGTACACAGAGAAAAACATTTAGAATAATTTGAGTGCAATAGATAAATGTACACAGTACAATCTCAGCAAACAAGCTTTTATTCTATGCATTAAGTAAACAAATAGTTCTTCGTCTTTCGGCTGTGGCCCTTCTGTAGTATTTGTTAACCCCAGACAGTTTTGTCTTCTGCACATTGATCTGGGATAGGTTTATCACCGGATGCCCTTCCTGATGCAACCCTCCCCATTTACCCAGGCTTCGGACCGGCACTAGAACTACACTGATTTGTGACCCCTTTGTGACTGGTTGTTAAAATGAGTAATTATGAATTGATTATTTCATTTAGTAAATCATTTCTTTCTTAAATGTTCTCCTTTGATTGACTATGAGATAACTTTTTAGCATAGAGGCTGTTTTGGGCCGTTTTTTTCTCTCCCTGCGTCTTTTTACCATAACCACTTTTTTGCAGCCGTCCTTTAGCCCGTGTTGGACAGCTTGTGTGTCCAGAGGTGGTGTTACAGCCCCGGTCGATCAGCCAATGCTGTCGCTGGCAACTACCGGTTTGGCTCTGGAGCTGGGTCGAAATCAATCCTCTTGGGAAAGAAATGCTTGATGTGGGTTTTTTTACTGGTCCCCTCTGCAGACAGCTAGACTTTACCTTGTCTCCAGCCCAGGAAGCTGAATCAGTCATACTCCTATAGTCCTTCAGCAATGTAGTTCTGTTGTTCTTGTAGTTTAATTCCTCTTATTCACATCAGTTAATGAATGGGAATGAATTCAATAGCGGCTCTGTGCTGACTGTTGTAAAAACCTGCCCTTGATGTTGTTTTTTATATGTTGGACCACACCAGGGCTCCAGAATAGTCATCGCGTCTGGAAGGATAATTCTGATTATCAGCTGATGTTGGTTTCATGAACATCATTGTGTTAGTATGTTGTCATCCGGCATAAATATTATCACCAGCTATTCTGGACTGAATTGGATTTTCCATTATTACAAATGCCACCATTTTATACAATAATGATCATTTCATCGGTTGTGGACTGAATCCTAGAATATGATAGGGAGCGGCCGAAAGACAAATTAGAAGAGACCGGTGTTGACCATATCCCAAAATCTTCCCCTTATAGTCTGTCTCCTGATATAATGCACTTAAATATTCAAATGCCTAAAGTTAAACGTTGCTTAAACCTCATGCAGCGGACAAACAAACCTCTGCAGCACATAAACAGCTGCTCCTGGTTCTGGTTTGGCTCCATCCCAATGTGCTGAGGAGAGATAAGCACATCCTGGCATGCTGAAAACATGTCACTGGTAAAAGAAAATACTGATTGCAGGTGCAGGGTGAGTTGTTTTTTGGTTGCATAATTACACGAGTAATCAAGCACCAAATCTTCTACCTAACTGTTGTCATACAAAATAGATTGAAGTACGCAGTTTGGAGATTTCACCCTCCCGTTCCATGTTGTAAACGATAGTGTGAAACGAGTCTATGGTTGTTCCTGTTTAATTAGCCGAGTAGTAATTACCTGAAGACAGGAAGTGTTGTTTGAGAATGAAGATGTGTGTCTAATTAGACCTCCTGAGAGAGTTAAGCATTCCACCTGGAGAAGTAAAGCTCCTCAGGCTGTTTTATTTCAGCGCGTAGAGAAAGTGCTGTGATGAGTCTATTGAGTTTGTTCGCCAGATTTTTACGCACTTTTTAGAAGACAGAAGAAAGCTTAACAAACTTGAAAAATGCGTGTTGACATAAGTAAGCCTGAGCTCACTGTGAAGATGCACTTGGATAACGATTACTTATCATGATCAATTAAGATCACCCTGATTTATTAAAGCTGCCGAGGCTTTCATGAGCTGCTCCGTCACTTCAGCTTTGCAATCTACCACAGGATATGCAATATGGCAGTGTCTCTAACTCTGTGCGTGTGCGTGGGAGAGTGTGTGTGTTTATGTATGTTTGGTTGTTTAAGTGTAATGTTGAGAGATTAGAAGCAGCCGGAGAGTGTTTTTGAGTGCACTAAGTGTTCATGAGGCACGGGTTAAGGCTGGCCAAACGCACACACACACACACACACACACACACACACACCCACACACACACACACACACACACACACGTGCACACACTCAGACGTCACAGCTGGTAGTCTCTTTCAGAGGGTAAACAGATGTAATCAATGCCATGAGGCACTTTGTCTCAAATGGAGGTATGCATAACCGTCGGGGTGCTTTTGGGGGCTCACCGCTTGTACTTGAGATGTTTTGAATGCTAGTTTTAAAAGGCAAATGGCATGGCGTCCCATTCTGGCTTGGCAAGATCCTTTGGGCAGTGTTAAACGTCTTCCAGTTTTTGTTTAACCACACAGGACAACACCAACGCCTGACAGCATGTGTCAGCTGGACGGTACCGTTTTGCCCCGGGTGTTCGCAGTGGCAGTGCAGCTCATCGTGTGGGGCATCAAAGTGGATAGTGGGAGATGAAGGTTTGAAGAGCGACCTGCATCTTCCTTCAATCAGAGCGTACTTGGATGACATGACCACAGTAACAAACAACGATAAACCAATGCTTCAAACGTCCATTGGACTCACTCAAGGGAAACATCAAATGCTTCAGTCCTGACCACAGGCAGGAAATTGACCCCTCTTGTGACTGTTAGGAGTCCATGAATTTGTCTATTTATAATATTATTCTAATGTTACTGATCCCTCAACCTAAAGCCCATTTTAATCGTTATACTTGAAGCTTTAATCTTTAATATGACTTCTTTTAAGTCACTTCTTAAAACCCATTTCTATAGATTTTTTTTTGTTGATATTTATGTCCTTTTTTAAATTTTTTATTTAATTAAATTTTTCATTTATTGTGCATTTTTTAGTCTTTTATGGATATTTTTTCATCTTTAAATCTCCCAATTCCCCCCCCCCCCTAATTTTTTCTTGTTGCTTCTTACTGTTGTCTTTTATTGTCCATGTCCACTGTTCTATGCGCTTCTACCTGCGTATTGTATTTGGCACTTTGTTAAGTCTGTGTCTAAAGGTGCCATATAAATAAAGTTATTATATATAATCACTCATTATCTCGCTCTAAATGTTTCTCGAGGTCTTTATCTGATTCCTGTCTAACACACCATCAGAGATGCTGGTTATTATGGCAGATATGAACCAATGCAGGAGCCTTTAAATGTGGTCATTTCCTGCTTAAAATAGTATTAATGCCTCAAATCCCCATTACCTCAAAAACACACACATCTGTGTCGGACTTGGCTGGTTTTTGTTTTTTTGTATGAAGGGAAAGGAATGTACTATTTATATTGTCCCCCTCCCTATGGTGAGAGAGGATGTGTGGAGAGGGAACAGGACATCCTGTGTATAAGAGGAACAGATCAGCCTGCAGGAGGATGTGGTTATGGCCCGATGTTCCTGCCCGATGTGCCTGCCTGCTCCTGGTATCACCATCTGAAGCCATTTTAAGTCAATGATAAATATTTAAGAGGGTGATTTAACGCTCCTAGTATGTTGAAGGTCGACGCCCCTTGTTTCATGAGTCTGTCATGTTGTTGTTTTTGTCTGAATCCATTTACTTGTACGTATTTTACAGATTATGTAGTTGTAATTTAGAAACACTTGCTTTTTAAAGTGTGGCGTCTTGATGCCTTAAACCCAAAATGTTTGTTAAAAAGCAATATTATTTAATTCTTCAGCATTTTAGTTTTTAAAAAAAAAAGTTTTTCTTGCATTCTTAATTTTTATTTTCCCATCCTTTCAATTACGTGAAATCCATAGTAGATGTGTCTGAATAAGACTGGAGATGTCAAGTAGATAAAGCACTCCTCTGTGTCCGCTCAGACCGGGACTAACTGCTCACTGAACATAAGTCCGAAAATGCAGTGGGACAAAAGAATAAACAGATGTGTGGGTGGATTTCATTTTGCATTACATTTCGCGATTCTGTTTTTTCTTCCTCTATGAAATCCAAGTGGGAGTTGAGTCTCTGTTGAAGCCACCTTATCTGACATCACAGCCCTCTGGAAGATTTGACAAGAGGCTGTCAGATGATTTGCTCCCATGTTCATCGAGGCGGATCAATCTCTCTTCTGTCTTTCTTTTCTGTGATGAACTGGCTAATGTCAGAAACCCGATCCCTTTGTGTGTCATATGGGAATCACTGGGGGGAGTCTGTGCTTCCTCTGGAGCACCCAGCATCAGAGTTTCCATACCAGAATCTTCCTCGACCTCAGGTCACTGAGGACCAGTGGAGGGACTCTTGAGGGGGAGTTCATAGAACCAATGATGTCATGTGTTGTGTTGTGAGTTTGATAGAAAACTTCATCACACAGGTTTCTTCTGGTATGCTGTAAATTGCCTTTCAGATTGTGGAGGATCATATTATGATATTTTTCACCGGATAAACTATCATCTAGAATCCGGCCACAGTTCAGTTTTTTACAAGCCCCTGAAAAAAACAAAGTTTTTTTTTCTAAAACAGTGTCTACAACCCGTCTTTTCTCATAATATTAATCGAAAGTCAGTTTTAAAAAGTGCTTGCAGTTATTCCCCAAGGTTTTTTGAAAGATTGAACCAGACTGGTGAACACACTGGATCAGACTGGATCATTTAGAAGCTTGAGGGTGAGATCCAGTATATCTGTTAGGACTCAGAGGAAATTAAATGAACAAATAAATAAATATCAGACTCATGTTCTACGTTAATTCTGCTGTGACAGCGTTGGTGGCAAAACAAAGGTCCATCTGAACAAACCATACAAGTTTTATTTGAATGGGATAATGAGAACATTTTCACAGAATATTCTTGACGCTTGACGTTTTTTAGTTTTTTTTTAACGCATTTGTGTCAAAGGGGTCTTGTAGCGTAGAAGTGATCTTAAGTGGATGGATTGGTTCCAAGTTCCTTCTTGGATATTTCACCTTAATTTTGTCAATTTTTTGGAAAATCTTATTGGAAAAGTGTGTTTAAAACTCCCATATCTTTAAACCCTCTCTATCTCCATCCAGGCTCTCTGACTATGGGTTTGGTCCGGCAGTGCCAGACCATCCATGGCCGGGACCGGACCTGCATGCCTCCGCTGCTTCCTCCAGAGTGGATCATCACACTCGTCTGCATCATTTTGGGAATCATATCCCTCACGGTCACCTGTGGTCTGCTTGTGATGTCACGGTGGCGCCGCGAGGCAGCCCGACTGGCCCGGTGGATCGCCTTCACTGGGAGTAAGTGTTCACTCCTCACTCTCACTCCCTCATTCATTCTGAAGCTGTTCAGTTGCTTCAGCAAATTAATCGTTTTTTGGCGAGGGAAATTTAGCTTATATGGCAAATTTCATCAAATAGTTTAAACAAACAATCAAGAGCATGGCAAGAGAGTGCAAAAGAACATTAAGACATGATTAAAACAGTTTTAAGAATATTAAGAAAGATTAGAAAATGGGAAACAAGTTAAATAATAACTGCTAGAACAGAATAGATCTGATTGTCCATTAGATCACATTTCATAAATATTTTCTTTAATTCTATTAATTCTCAGAAAGAAATTCCAAAAAAAACAGCAAACAACACAATATTTTTACTTGTAAAGATCTTTAAGTACTGAAAAATATAAGGGCAACCTACGTTGTCTACACACATTTTGTCTGTGACTTTATTTTTAAGAAATCTGAAAGTAGGCCTACCAAAAAACATTCACTGGCGGCACACACCGGCGTCAATCACTGGCTGACTTGGCTGTAAACCAAGTTTGTTTAGCCTTTCCATCACATCAACATTGAAGATGAAATGTTGACCTGCTCTCTAAAATGTATCCCACCGCTGACGGCTTCCATGATAACGAGATAATCGCTGTAGTTCTGACTTCACCCGTCACTGGTTATAATGTTATGGCTGATCAGTGTGCCTCAACGACACAGTTCTGTGTTTCTTTTTCAGGAAAGCTTTTAGCCTTGAAATGATGAACGTCTTTCCAGAGTGAGTGCGTAGGAGCTGTAACTGAAGTGCTGGTTTCTATCATGGGTCTATCAGTGAGAACCAGAGCAGGAGCTGCTCTTCACCCGCTTCTAAATATAGAAACAGAAAGCCTTCAAAGCACAAATCCCTGCCACGGCAGCCTAGCTTCATCACCATCACCATCACTGCACATCAAAAATAATAGTTTGGCCGCCATAACCTGTTCCTGGAGTTTAAAGACACATGGGTGTCATTATTAGTTTGATTCAGGAGAGAAATAATGGCGTTTTACTTCAGGGTGCAGCTCTGGAGATACATACATCAAATTTGACACCTAATGAATCTCCAAAAGCTCCTTTTATAGCTACATTCTACAGTAGTTGCAAGGCTGCTCCATTATTATTTGTTTCCCGGCGCCTAATAGAATTAAGCATTCTGTAACACGATCTATTAAAGTCTTGTAATTGTGCCTATAAAGTAATAGTAAAGTGTCCTTTAAGAACTAACGTCTGAATCTGGAGGATCCGGATCACAACTATAATCTAATGAATTGTTTCTTTGGCTCTATCCGACCTCCCTAAATAAAAAAAATGCATTAATTTTAGTATTTTGAAGGCCTAGCATCTATGTTATGACTTTCTAAGACCCTATCTAACGTGGATGTTAATGTTTGTGTTTCCCCTCTGTCACAGTGGTCCTCTTCTGTTTGGCTGCCCTCATATTCCCAGTCGGCTTCTACATCAACGAAGTGGGAGGTCAGCCATATAAGCTCCCCAACAACACAGTGGTGGGCTCCTCCTACGTACTCTTTGTCCTATCCATATTCTTCACCATAGTGGGACTGCTGTTTGCTGGGAAGGTTTGCTTGCCTGGATGACCTGCCGTCATATTCCTTTTTTTTTTTAAATCTTTGGAGAAACAGTACTATTGGAGGAAAAGTTTGACGGACTCATCGCGACCTCGGCCATGTTGGAATTGCCATTGCAGCACAAAACCTCGAAGAATCTGCTTGCGCTTTTTTCCCCCTTTTGGACTGAATTGTCAAAGTGCTTGCTGAAATAAATGACTTCATCTGTTCAGAGAGTGAAGAACCAAATCATCCATCCAGAGCGAAGAGTGTGAAGCGGAGACGGATTAAAACTTCATAATTTTGTGGCATCGTCCATCATTACACTTAAATGAATGCCTTTAAATCATAAACATTTCAGATAACGCTGCGCCTCTCATCCCATCGGCCAAGATGCACGTGTTGAGATTGGACTGATACCGGCCCGAGTGCCAAATACCGGCCAGTTGATGGAAATTGGTCCTGGACTGCAGCTCCATGGGACAATCTGTAATATATACAACTACGTTTCACTCTCTTTGCACATCTTATTTATTTAATTATTATGTTTTCTTCTTTGTAAAGGTTTTTTGTATAACAAAGGTCTCATGTTTCCTTCAATTTCCCTGCCATTAACGCGGTGAATCACTCTGCCTTAATAAGCTGTTAACCTTAAAATCACTCTGGTATTGATGCCATCAGGTCTGAACCTCTGGATGCCTGACATTTTTTCGTAAAAGTGTTACAACCGGAATGTAAAATTTACTAAATCTGTCCAAAATTGTTGATATCAGACATTCCAAAGCTTGTCAGACAAACTCTAGTTGCTCCCGGCGGTGAATAATGTAAAGCTGTATCTGTGCATGTATTGCAAGATGGTGAGCAACACAGTATGGATCAGAACCAGAGCAGAACTCATCTGCAGGTCCAAGCTTCTCTGGTGTCTCCCCTTTATGCCTGATATCTTCACCTTTTTGGGGAGTTCCTGTTGTTCAAACACTGTCTAAAGCAATGGCCGAATGTGACTACTCTGTTTTAAACATCTCAAATATTGGCACCTACTTAATTTCTGTATTAGCAATCTGACAGCCTGAGTCACTTTACTAGAAGCACTGATGTTCCTGAATGAGCATGGAGGTTCTCATCTCATTAAACATGACATATTGCAACACGTTCTCCTCAATTTCTTTTAATATCTCCATTTTAGAAGACCATATCATTTTAATTACTTACAATCTTAAACATTTTCAAGTCAAAAAGCAAGATAAAGACGAGATAGCAACAGATAGAAAGCTCCAGTCACACAATCTTTTTCTTAAAGCTGAAATTTTTCCACAGCACGTTTATCATTATGTTTATCTTCAGCAAAGCCGAGCTTCTGTAAAGCACAATCTGCACAGGATGTGTAGGTTGCCATAGTGATGTTTTATGAAAGTATTTGGCAATGCATATTTGTTTTTTACAGAAAAGATCCATTCAGTTATGGATGGAAAGATAACGGTTAACAGGAATATAGATGTGAGCTGAAGGTCACATCCGACCAATACTCTATGCACAGGTGCTGCAAAGTCAAAAAATGTGGGTTGGTGCTGACAGTGTTTAGTATCAAAGGAACAGGGATTCCAAATCCCATTTAAAATTACTTGTGAATTTTAGCGTTTCAGTCGTCAAAATTGTCCATAAGAGCAAATCTTTCTCTATAGAATACTGGAATTAGTCCAAGATTTTTTTTGTCACATGCTATGCTATGGTAAATAAATGACCAAAATCTGGAGCCTGGATTGGCACTAAGGTGTTATGGGATCTTCCCTGAACGGTATCTCCTCCCCTCAGTGTTTCAAAGAAATCATTTAGGTGTTTTTGCCATAATTTCTGAAAAAATGCCCAACGTTTCAATGTTATAAAATATCAATCCTCCAGTAATGTGTGACGGACACGGGTGAAAACATACGATCCATGGCGGAAGTAAATATGAACAAAAAATACATCCTATACACAAAAATAATCAGTATGGTTGAAAATGACAATCATGTGAAATGCAATATTTAAAACAGATGAAATAGTAAACACCCTCAAATAGACTATTAGCAGCAATATCAACTGTCACCAGAGGATGGCGTCATTCGGCCAAATTTAAATCGGACTACTCCACTACCGGACTGATTGTTAGACACTAGAATTTATTCTCCAAATTGAAGCACATTTCAGATATATATGTGCTCTTTAAAACATCATCAACCTTTATTTATTTATTTTCTTTGTCTCAGTCCCCATCCAATTCCCTGTTTTCAAAAACAAAACCATCCCCATTCCTGGACGTGTTGGATTCACTGTGGAGGTTTTTGTCAGGCCCTGGTATGACAGCGGTGCCGCTGATTGACCATCCGGGCAGCAACCAGCAGCAGAATCCCAGTGAGGAGTTCCAGGCCGTAGGAGAGCCAGGCCAGGCCCAAAGACCAGCCGAAGGATGTGTGAACATAGGCCAGACCCTCTGGCCCCACCAGCCTCTCCGTCTCAGCCAGGGCCTGGTTGGAGTAGATGATGTAGACGCTCACACCACACAGGGTCAGCATACCTGGATGGGGGGGAACAAACACACATTCACAGGAAACATACACATTAAAATATAGGAAAAAAATGGCAGAAAGCAAAGACCTAAACATGGTTCAGATACCAGTTTCATTCAGTCTCATCAGGTCATTCTGAAACCGGCACTCTACGCTTAAATCTTCTTCCTCTTCTTGCTTCTCTTGGGTTTAGAGCAGGAGCTGAAAGCCATCAAGGCGTTCTGAGTGATGAACGTTCAATAGCACCCCAAAACATCCCAGGGAGAGGCAGGATATACGCTGTCGAGTGAAAGTATCGGATCTCATGCAGTGTTAAGCTGGGTCCAATCTTCAGATTAAAGTCAACGTAAAACGAAAGGCCACACCCGAGTAAACTGAAAAAGTTTAAATTATTATTATTTTTAATGGGGAAAAAAATGGTTATTCAAATCTTAAACGACTAAAACTTGAAACTTGACTGATGACCTGACATTCCCTGCAGTTTCCTGGTAGAGAGCATAACTCATGTTTTCCACTATGTCAAGTCGTCCTGACCTCGAAGCAGCGAAAGCATGGCGTTAACCCTTTCACCTCTCTGCTTGTTCCTAAGTATGATGTTCTTTGAGTCTTCCTTTGGCGTCTGAACCGTCAACGTGATGCTTTCATTTACCAGGGCTGCTACTAATCAGTCTGAGGGAGTTTAGTTCAGCTGCACCCAGATATTCTCACCGTTTGGTAGTTTCTTTTAAATTTAGTTTCTAAGGGACAACAGGGCCAGTTGGAATTAAATAACTTTTTTGTCTAAATACATAAAATAACTTTTATTTAAAACTGTTATTTTGTGTTTATTTATTTGGCCTTTGTTTCATTTGTTTAAAAAGTAGTGAATACACGAAACAAGCAGAAAACGTATCAATACATTTATCTTTAACTGTCTCACTCTATCCACCTGGACTGTCTCACTCTATCCACCTGGACTGTCTCACCGTATGAACCTGGACTGTCTCACTGTATGAACATAAACTGTCTCACCGTATGAACATAAACTGTCTAGCCGTATGAACCTGGACTGGCTCACTGTATGAACCTGGACTGTTTCACTGTATGAACCTGGACTGTTTCACTGTATGAACCTGGACTGTTTCACTGTATGAACCTGGACTGTTTCACTGTATGAACCTGGACTGGCTCACTGTATGAACCTGGACTGTTTCACTGTATGAACCTGGACTGTTTCACTGTATGAACCTGAACCTGGACTCTTCCACTGTATGAACCTGGACTGTTTCACTGTATGAACCTGGACTGTCTCACCGTATGAACCTGGACTGTCTCACTGTATGAACCTGGACTGCCTCACTGTATGAACATAAACTGTCTCACTGTACGAACCTGGACTGTTTCATTGTATGAACCTGGACTGTCTCACTGTATGAACATAAACTGTCTCACTGTACGAACCTGGACTGTTTCATTGTATGAACCTGGACGGTTTCACTGTATGAACCTGGACTGTCTCACTGTATGAACCTGGACTGCCTCACTGTATGAACATAAACTGTCTCACTGTACGAACCTGGACTGTTTCACTGTATGAACCTGGACTGTTTCACTGTATGAACCTGGACTGTTTCACTGTATGAACCTGGACTGTCTCACCGTATGAACCTGGACTGTCTCACTGTATGAACCTGGACTGCCTCACTGTATGAACATAAACTGTCTCACTGTACGAACCTGGACTGTTTCACTGTACGAACCTGGACTGTTTCACTGTATGAACCTGGACTGTTTCACTGTATGAACCTGGACTGTTGTCTGGTTAACAACGACCACCACTAACATTGTTAACCAGTGGAGACAATGCTACTGTTGGTAGAAGAAAAAGAAGACGAGAAGCGAGAGAGGAGGAAAGGCAGCAGTGTATGCGGTGAGAGTAGAAGAAGAAAAAGAAGAAAGATGATCTTGTCAAGCTTGTTTTGCAATAAAAGACTAAACTAATTTTAAGAAAATGAATTTTAGTTTGTTATAATAAGATATTCCAGCAAAAGTGGATTTAGATTTAATCAAAACCAGGGGAAAATTGGATGAAGCTGGATTGATTTAGCTCAACCAACCGAGTAAAATCGGATTTTGAATAAATTTGTCATCAATAAATGAGTTTTCATTAACTTTAGTGAGCATGACTTGTTGTAATTTTGGCATTTCGATCTCACCTTAAGGCATGTAGGTTTTTTTTGAATAATAATATGACATCATTTTATTTTATTTAAGAATATTTGGTTTCTTTTAAGAATGGCTGTTTATAAACCTTTTATAAACACATGTATCAACTTATTCAACTTCTCAAATGTAGTTATTTGCTTCTTTTCCATGTTACTACATCATAAACTACAAAAAACTATCTTACTTAAAAAATTGACCCTGTGCATTTGTATTCAATTATCTCCCTGTAGATAAAATAAGACACAATCACTAAGAAACTAACGTCTCAGTCAGAGACAGAGACTTCATTTTTAGAAAAAGCATCTTGAATATAATGAATACAGGGAAACATTCTTGAAAACACCTCAAATACTAAATATAAGTCTTTTCAGCTAAAACTAAGACACATTTTTCCATCTTTAAAATGCTTAAATAACACTTTTTAATCTTATCTTAAGTATGTAGGGGTCTTAAATAACATCTTAGTTTAAGCTAAATGCTACTGAAATTAAGTTTAGGTTGTCATGGATGGATGGATGGATGGATGGATGGATGGATGGATGGATGGGTGGATGGGTGGATGGGTGGATGGGTGGATGGATGGATGGATGGATGGATGGGTGGATGGATGGATGGATGGATGGATGGATGGATGGATGGATGGATGGATTGATCCCTTAGAGAATGTTTCAGTGTAACATATAAGGAAAAACCCTTCAAGAAAACTTTTAAAGGGAGTAACACAAATTTTTTTGGGGCAATATTTTACAAAAAACATTTTTTCACACAAACAGTCACATTTTATTTGAGGAGTTAAATCAGAGGAATTGATTTAAAACGCAGGGGATTGGGGGCTTTTCTGGGACATGCCCTTGCTGTCGAGGACGACAGTGTAGGCCTAGTTTCCCATTTGTGTTGGGTTTTTTTTTTTTAGTGAAACACAGGGAAGACTTTGCTTTTCCTACTATTTAGTTAAATTAAACAAAAGAATGATTGAAGTAAGCTGAAAAAAAGTTTGTGGGCCACCCAAAGAATGATCCGAGTGAACAGTCAGCAAGTTCACAAGGCAACAACAAGTACATCTATTTCAAGCGTTTATTGCATTACACTCGACACCATTTGCTGCTTATTAAAGGAAGGCAATAAAGAGTCTTTTCAAGTAAGTGTTTATCCGTCACAAGTTCCTCTTTATGGAAATCATTAGAGGTTGACGGGAAAAAAGGCTGAGAGATCCAGAAGGAAGTGGTCTTCCAGACACTGGAAGTCGTAAATGCCCGGATAAACATGACAGCTTTAAGAAGTTTGTGGTAATCTAATTCTCTCAATGACACATATTTAAATGATTTTATCAAAAGTAAAATAATCATGTAGTTGCTGGTATTTGGTGGTTCGCAGGAAGCAGGAATTTGTATGATATGAACATGACTAAACTAAACTATTAAACTGTCCTTTTTAGCAGAGTCTATGGCTTTTAATTAACATTGCTGCCCTTTGCTCATATTCTTAAATTATTATTATATTTTTTTGTTGATGCTTTTATCTGCTTTTACCTTGTAGCCCTTTGAGATTCGATCCAAATGAAAAGTGCGTTATAAATAAAATATATTATTATTGTCTTTTATTACAATGTCTTTAACTAATCAGGCTTCTACCTAATTTTTGCTCATTTTTGTCAGTGCACAATGCTTTGTTTAAATATAAACATTGATTTGTTTCACAGCCAATAATAGTTGAAGCATGTGCATATATATCCCCCTAGTGGCAAAAATTCTAATTTCTAGCAAATGTTGGTCCAATAAGTCCAAATGGAGAGTCGTCCTGGGCCTATCCCATAAAAACAGTGTAGAATACAATGGGCTTTGATGGCATTGCTGCCAAATACAATCTAACTCTAAAAAAACTCAAAAACTCAAAAAACTGTTTCATGGATCAAGTTCATATTGTAGATAATTCCGCCAGTAGGGGGAGCTTTATCTCCGGGCCTTTGGGCCTAAACTTGTCAACTATTGGTCCAATTTAATCCATATGAATCTAGTCAAAGAGCTCTAACATGCATTTGTCATATTTTAGTGTAGTAGATCGTACTGACTCCATAGAAATTGTTAGATTGAGTCAATATTGACCGTTTGGGTTTATTATTGAGTGACATTTAATTTGAGGAGTTCAATCAGAAGGATCACTAGTACAATGCAGGGGATTTGGGGATTTATTTGGGGAAATATTCTTGTGTCGGAAATGACGGCATAAACCTAGTTCATTTCCTGCATTTAGAATCTTTTACTGGCCCCATTCCAACAAGAGTCAACCAACTCCATGTCTATTTCAGAAGGCATGAACAAGTTTTATTATCAGCAAATTTTTAATAAAGATGTTATGAAAGGAAATTTAGTCCATTAGATAAGATTTTTTTGGGATTCTGTTTTTATCAAAAACAATTGGACTTCTCTGCTGTGTCTCCCCACAGACCAATACAGACCCGTCATAGACCGATCCTCACGGTCCAGCTCCTGTGATGTTACAGAGAGAAGAGGGGCTCCGCTCATAGACAGCCTACCTGTTCATGCACACCCAACCAATACGGCTGAATGTAATAGTCAGTCAATCTTTGAGTGGCCACCTGAGATCAATAACTATAACTAAGCCCTACACTTAAAGTGCTCTAATCGGCTCAAATCAACCACATGCATTCAAATACTTCAATAATGGGAGAGAGAGACTTTTGTTTTTTGACGATCATATTGTTGTTTGTTTCAACAAATCAAAAGTTACAAGCATTTCTCCCTCAATATCATCTCGGTTGGACATGTTTACCTCCCTATTAACAAACATTTGTTAGAACTTTGATTGACACAACAGACACAGTCTGATACTTCGGCTTTTTATTTGCTGACTACTTTATTTTTAAACGCACGTTTATCTACATAGTGAATGCGACATTTGTTATTCCTTATCAAAGCTTTCCCATCCCTTTTACTGATGCACATCCAGATTTTATGGTACCACTTTTCAATAATAATCCTTATAATCCTTAATAAGGGGAGACCCTTGTTACGGATTTATAAATGGCTTGAACTCAGCTTACTAATTAAGTTGTAAACTATTTAAAAATCATTAATGATCTGCTACAACTCATTAGATTTAAAGGTTTTCTGATACCTGAAGCTTGCCAAATAGTGAACACACTTATCTGTGCCGCTAAATTGATATTGCCAAATGGTGACCCGAACTGATAAATTGAGAGCTATGTTATAAACTGTTTATAAACATAATGACCCATAAAGCATTTTTAAATGGTACTGATTTTAGTTTTGTTTTTGACTTCATTTTTTAAACATTTATTTTCCCCCAATGTTCATACTGACTATCTCTGTTTTATTTTGTCTACATTAGTGCATAAACAGAACAGGACAGGCCTAGACAGCGTGGACACAAAATAGAACCACAGAATAAGAAGAAGCCAAATGAGACGAGACAATAACAAAACATGTTATAACAGTGTTATAAAAACGATGGTTCTAATAAGTGCAAGTGTGTGTGAGTGTGTTTATGAGTTTAGCTGCAAGTACATGAGCGTGTGCATTTATAGAGTGAATTAAAATGGAAAGCAGGATACAGTGCTTGGAAATAAGGGGGGAATATTGTAAAATTCATTAATTAAGGGAGAATTAAATCCAGATAATAGTAATATATAACAATATATTCATGTAACAATAGGTATATACATGCATGAATCTTCTCTCTCTCTTAAGCCTTTCGGTTCCTCGGAGAGAAAAAAACAGTGGAAAAATGATTTCTTTAAATATTTTATTTTATTTTAGATGCTCCAAATTGACCCCAAAAAGATAAATCTTTCAGTCGAGCAAGTTTTTCAACATTCCCGTGGAACAATTTCATGAGGAAATAACAGTAAATGTGTCAAAATGACAGTTAAAGTCAGTTTTACTTAGATGAGCTCACCGTTAGATCTTCATTTAGTGAAGCATGTTGTGAGGAAACTATTTGACTGGTTTGGTTGTATTAAGTTACATTATTCTGCTCAGTAAGTCCTCACATGCTATTTGCCCCAGGAAATATCCCAGTGAAATTTTCACCAGAGACAATATGCCTTGAGTGACATCTTCTCGCTTTTCTGAGACAAAAAAGAGATGGCTTAAGAGATTTTTAGCACAGTGTGCCTGAAGCGAGTATTAGGGATGGCTCCAGCAGGGTCATTCCAGTAGCACACATTTTTCAGTCAGAATAGAAGCTCAAAATGTGCTTGAACAAAAAGTTGAGTGGGACATTAAAGGATTAATCTCATGCTGCTCATGCAATAATAATAATAATAATAATAATAATACATTTAATTTATAATGCACTTTACATTTGGACCAAATCTCAAAGTGCTACAAGGTAAAAGCAGATAAAAGCATCAATAAAAAATATAATAATAATAATAATATAAACATATGACCAAAAAGCAGCAATGTTAATTAAAGTTATAGGTTCTGCTAAAAATGAAAGTTTTATAAGTCCTTTTTTAAAAGTCTCTGTGGAGCCCTCAGATGGTCAGGTAGGGCATTCCACAGATGACGGGCAGCAGAACAGAAGGCAGCAGAACAGAAGACCAAGCTCATGGTGCTGAGCTTGGTCTGGGGGAGGAAGATGCAGTTTGAGCTTCTTTTTTTTCCCACCAGATCATTTTTAGTGGAATCATGGCGGTGGAAACGTGAAACTGGGTACTGTAGATTATTTTAGATAGTCTGTCTTTAATGGCTGCTAAAAATATCCTAATAGATATACCAAAATAAAAGCACACACTGAGGTGAAACCGATCGACTCCATGGCCTAATCTGAAAGTGGAGGAAGCTGTACTTACTGCTGATGAAGAGGTAGGAGGCTGTGCAGGTGAGGAGGACCGGGCTGAGGGCCAGGAAACTGACCAACCCACAGATCCCACCAAACAGCAGCAGGACCAGGCTGGAGGGAAGCATCACCACAACGGCACTGTGCATGTCTGCATATTCACACACAAACACACTTTATGGACACTCGGCAGCAGGGTGTGCGTTCTGATCCAACCGAGGAGGAGACACTCACTCAGCATGTGGACCTCAGCCTCAGAGTACTTGGAGTAGTCGCCTGTCGGGGAGCCAACGGCGCTCACGCCCATCTTTCCACCTGGGTTGTTAAAAACAGAAGGGAGAAAAGACCTGAGGTACATGAAAATGAGTTAATGATGGAATCGATCCAAAACTTAAAGGGGAAAGAAGTACCCCACCTTCGTTGATGATCCACAATCCGGAGTGGGAGCTCATGTCCTCCATGTCGCTGGCGTTCACAGGATTCATCTTTATGATGTACCAATAATCGGTCCCGAGAGACATCGCCAAACAAGTGAAGCTTAGCAAGCCGCAGATGCCTGCTGCGATCACCAGATAGCTTACCTTCACCTCCAGCCGGCACCTGGGACAGTTCACTTCGCGCGTAAGGGTCATGGCTCGCGCTCATCCGTCAGACGCGCGCGCTGATGGTTGCGTAAAAAGCCCCAGTCATGTTATGGTGCGGAGATTTTACGCAGAGGCATTATCTAAAATCCATGTTTTCTTTTGTGAATCAAATCAAAAAGCTGCACAAGTGTGACGACAGCCTGTCAGAACGTGGTCAGCTTCCGCTCTGAAAGGGCGTGGATTTTATTTGCGAGGCGCACAACTTTACACACGACGTGGGAGGAAAATAACGCGCTGGCGGCGATGGAAGTCAGCACAGCTATGCTTGAAAGGTGACTAAATACCAATACATGCTTTTTCTGCAAGTCTTACAGGAGGCAGGTTTAACAACACAACTACACAGAAAAATCCATAGATTTATTTAAGCTATTAAAAACCATTCATTCATTATCCGTAACTGCTCCACGATATCCCCACGATTGAACTCTTCTAATTAAATGCCATTCATAATTTTAAACAGTTTATAATACCTCAACATATTTCTATAAGGTCAGAAAGAAGCTCTAAGATAAGCTGCCATAGTAATAACTCCATAATGAAAAGTAATACAGTTAACTAGTTTTTCCAAGCTCAATGATAAAACAAGACAGATTTCATTAGACATGGTTGTAAAGTTACATTAAACTGTCCCTCTAATTAAACGCTCCCTCTAATGACTCAAATCTGAACTATAATAGTTAAATAATATACAGTTTTACATTACACTACAGCTAATTTGGACAAAAGCGAACACACTATGTTAGGGAAGTAACAGTAGAAAAAAAACCTGTCCTATTGGGTTAAATATGAATAATTACAGTAAAATATGACTAACAAGTTAGATCTCCTTGATTCGGTCCATAAAAGGTACATTTGGACCAAATTTGACCAATGGCTAGAAGTAGGTCAAAGTTGTGAAAAGAAGCTCCACCTAGTGAGTAAAATGTGAACTATTACACTAAAATATGATCTACACAAGATAGATCTATTAGACTGGATCAAATGTACCTAATTTAACCTAAATCGGACCAACAGTTCAGAAATTATGCCATGAAATCTTTTCCCTGGTGGCTGAAATATACAACCAACTTTTGTTCTTGTAGAAAATTTGAAAAATCCATGAAACACTTTTTGAGCTCTTCTCATCTTCTTAACACAAAGGATCTGTGGCGGATTCGGCGGCGATGACGATTCCATAGCATTTCAGACAGTGATCAGCGGACATAATAAATCAAGACGTAGTTTTTCTTTTGCCCACATGTGTTTTCACTCATGCTACGTGAAAATAAAACTTCTACTTGAACAAACACTGCCGGAAATATTCAGAGTAAGCAAAAGATACACATTTAATGAGTAAAAGCAGATCACATTAACATGAGACATTAAAGAGGACACCCATAGAAAAAAGACATGAGGGTAAAAGGGGGAGAAAAGGAAATCAATTCAGGCAGAAAGAAATGAGTCACTTTCTAGCGACAAATGAGCGCACTGACGCCGCCCCACTCATTCATCAGTGTCTTTTCTCCTGTCACTCTTCACCACTGGCTGTCTTGATGATATCTGCTCTTCTCAATTTGGCTGCCTCTTCAAACTTGGTGATGGCCTCGTTACACGATTTGTTCTGGGAGAAAAGGAAATTAAATTTGGATCAGAAATTATGCCGGTGTCTCTTCTCACAGCGAACACCTTGGAGGCACTAATCTTCAAAGACAATTGGGAAAATGTGTTGACAACTAATTTTGATCTACCTTATACGGCGAGTAAATTGCATAATGCATTATGGGCAAGGGAGTAATTTGAAAGGTCCTTAATGAGCTTACAATGATGAACTTGTGCCTCTCCTTCTGTAGTTTGAAGAATTCCTCCACACTCAGATCTTCTACTTTCTTCTTCAGGGCGATGAACTGGCAGGACGGAGAATGAGACTTGTGCTCCTTTCTGGAAACAAAACAAGAGCGATTAGAAAGAGGGAAATGCACATTAATAATAAAGAATAGAAATTGATAAACCAAACAGTGCTGCACTTCTTCTACATCAATTTATTTCCATCAGGCTTCTGGGATTATTCAGTCTCGTTTTCTAATACAAGCTTGTTTTTTCATTTATTTGGATATTTGCTTATTTATAAGCAAATACAACATACAACATACAACAACATACAACCACATACAACCCCCCCAACATACACCGTCAATTTTGTCACCAGTCTACAGATCAAGAGATCTGTTCCAGATTCTTTTTATGTGAAAATGTAGGATACATCTACACACATATTTTTGGCAGTTTGAATGTTTGACAGCTTCCCACTGATTTAGATTAATTATAACTCATATGGAGTATCACGGTCTGTAGAAATACTTGAATGTGTCAGAAAACGTATTCGAAATTATGTTTTTGACAGAAAGTCTGTGTTGAAAACTGAGCTGAACTAAACCACGAGTACTCCTTGTATTAATGTTAAAATTTATAATCATAATCGTGTGGCATTACTGCTTGTTGCAGTCGTTTTTCTTTTATCACGCCGAGTCATATTACATTTATTAGTAGTCAAATGTATTCCCCTAAAGGATTGGATGTAATAAAAGTAATAACTTTTTCTTTTTAAAGAAATAATTTCTTTTCTGTTTTTATTTATTTGAGACCTTTGGGATGAGTAATGTGGATTTCTTACTCTGGGACATCTTCTGGTTCCCAGCCTTCCAGCTCTTTGAGGCAGAAGAAACACATGGCAATGTCAGGGCTGTTCTCTGAAGGCGTGTGAATGAAGCCAGCTTTCGCCATCTGGAGAAACAAATGAATAAACAGACTATAAGCCAGATACCAGTTAGAAACACAATCAGCATCTGTTTATCTGTTGAGGAGGTTCAGATCCTTCAGAATGCAGGTGATGCTCCTGAGGACTTTCTATGAGTCACTATCAGCCATCTTTTATGGAGTGGTCTGCTGGAGCATCAGCATCTCAACCGCAGTCAGAAAGTGACTGAACAAGCTGTTAGCAAAGGCGGGTCGCATTCTGGGTCACTCAATGGAACCTGTGGAGGTGGTGTGTGACCGGAGAATGAAAGCAAAGCCGTCATCTCTATGCAGAACGCTCTGACTGCACTGAGCAGCTCCTTCAATGACAGCCTGCTGCTGCACCCACTGGGTATGATGGAGCGATACTACTGATCGACCCTTCTTTCCTGCAGCTTCTCATCTCTATGACACCACTTTCTCTCAGTGGACCGTCCCTTTCAAGACACAAATCCTCCTAATGCAGGACGTTTGCAATATTGTAAAAGAATAGTGCTATACTCTGAATGCAATATCCTCACCGTCAGCTCGGTATAATTTTGTATGACAAATGCATTTCTGCCTTATATCTATGCATGTTCTCACCAGGGGCGGTTTTTACTTGAGTGGCGCCCTGGACAAACATCCATTCCAACAGATCAGATCATCATTTATTAT
Source organism: Lophius americanus (assembly GCA_037951165.1). Classification (NCBI taxonomy): domain Eukaryota; kingdom Metazoa; phylum Chordata; class Actinopteri; order Lophiiformes; family Lophiidae; genus Lophius; species Lophius americanus. The sequence goes on along the minus strand of JBBDHG010000064.1, from coordinate 2,787,144 downwards.
ATTTATGCGCAGTTCTTTAATTTAAGCGTCTATACCATGCTACAATCTGTGGTATGCTACATAATTCAGATGAATCATTTTCACTTAATTTATAGGAAGACATTACTGTACAAATAAGTGAGCATGATCAGGGAAGTTGGTCTGAGCGCCTGCCCATGCAGTTTTTGTTAATGTTTCCTTTATTCTTCACATACAGTCATGAACAGCACTACATAGTGAAATTATTTCTCTGCATTTGACCCATCCCTGAGGGAGCAGTTTTGAAGCACCCTGAGATCAGGCAGGATTCTTCCTGCAGAGAGGAGTAAGGTCAGAGGTGAGAAGTGGGGAGGGACTACGTAGCGCATCAGTTCATTGAACGATCAAAACCTGGTCAGAGCCCAACTTGGACTTTGCCTGACATGACAGAACCCTGATCGAGGAACCAGTCGGGTTTCGGTCGGATATGCCCACTCTCAAGAGAAATGATATGACGGGAGGGAAGGACACATTCTAATCTTTCGAAGACGGAGATGGGCCAACGTGGATCAGCAAGCAGGTCTCTCTACCGGCCATCTGGTCAATCCAGGTATATTCGTTGTTACAAATAGTGTTCAATTCCCTGATTTCCTATGCTGCCCTATCCCAACTACTACCTCTTACCGTGGGATTCCTTACGGCTGAAAGAAACCGGTCTTCTCACAAACTAGAGAGGTGCCCACTCAAACCAACTTAAATTGACCCACACGTTGTTTACGATTAACATAAATTAATGCGTGCGCCATGCCAATCCCGGGCAAGATGTGTCGGTTTTTCTCTGGGAACTCCGGCTTCCCCCGTCAGTCCAAAACATTAAGTATACAGTGGCTTGAAAAAGTATTCATCCCCCTTGGACTTTTCCAGATTTCGTCACGTTACAACCACAAATGTAAATGTATTTTATTCAGATTTTATGTGATAGACCAACATAAAGTGTTGCATAATTGTGAAGTAGGAGGAAAATGATACATGGTTTTAATTTTTTTTTTACAAACAAAGAATGGAAAGGTTTGCTACATGCCGTGTGGGGGACACAGCAAATGTGGAGGAAGGTGCTCTGGTCAGATGAGACCAAAGTTTTGGTCTCAATGCAAAACGCTATGTGTGGCGGAAAACTGACACTGCACATCACCCTGAACACACCATCCCCACCGTCAAACATGGTGGGGGCAGCATCATGATATGGGGATGCTTTTCTTCAGCAGGGAAAGGGAAGCTGGAAGAGTTGATGGGAAGATAGATGGAGCCAAATACAGGGCAATCTTCGAAGAAAACCTGTTATAAGGTCTGAGAAAGACTTGACAGTGGGGCGGAGATTCACCTTCCAGCAGGACAACGACCCTAAACATACAGCCAGAGCTGCAATGGAATGGTTTAGATCAAAGCGTATTCATGTGTTAGAATGGCCCAGTCAAAGTCCAGACCTAAATCCAATTGAGAATCTCTGGCAAGACCTGAAAATAGCTGTTCACAGACTCTCACCATCCAATCTGACTAACTGACCTATTTGGCAAAGAATAATTGGCAAAAATGTCAGTCTCTAGATGGGGAAAGCTGGTAAATGCGGATCTACAAAGTATTGACTAAGGGGGGCTTGAATACTTTTGAACACCAAACTTTTCAGATTTTATTCGTAAAAATATTTGAAAAACATGTATCATTTTCCTTCCACTTCACAATTATGCCCCACTTTGTGTTGTTCTATCACATAAAATGCCAATAAAATACATTTACGTTTGTGGTTGTAAAGTGACAAGACGTGGAAAAGTTCAAGGGGTATGAACACTTTTTTAAGCCACTGTAGGTGAATTGATATCTAAATTTCCTGTATGGGTAAATGTGAGCATTACAGGCTGTTTGTCTCTATGTGTGAATATATGTTAATGTATATGTTCTTTGTGATGAGTTGGCAACTTGGTTTCGTAAAAATATAGTTGAGCCCATGTGAGCCATCTGACGAGACTAAGAGCATTGAAATGTTCTTCCAGGATATAATTTTTCTCTGACACAGCATTGTGAACAGTAACACACATTGATTAAAACAGGCCATAAGTATTTAGTTAAACGCTGTACTCGGTTACAGCGTGTATTATTTTAGTATTAGCGGCGTTACTGCTTGTTAGCGCTAATTGTTGTTGTGCTAACAGCAACGTAGCAAAACCGTTTAAACATGTACTCACGTTCTCCGGTGTACACGAACAGCCTTCATCGAATGGCCACCCCTCGAAAGTTTTCAGTCTATTTTCATAAAAGTACATTTTAATATCTTCCTCGTTGCAAGGGTCCATTATTCTTAGCGTAAAAAATATATTTTCAATAAACTGGGAGCAATGTGTTACCCTCCACCTATAGACGTTTTCAAATTTCAGCGTACACCCACTTCCTCTGCTTTGATTGGCGGATGAGAACCACGTGACTTTCAGATTTTCTTCTTCGTAGATGTTAAATGTAAATTATTGATTGCCCCCTAGTGTCCCTAGTGGTACAAAACTGGCCCTGAGCGTCAAAATTAAATTAAAAAAAAAGTTTTTGGAAGAAGGCAGACAGGTACATTTCTGTCGTCATACATCCTCATATTTTAGTTTTAGAATGACTTTAACTGCTAAACCCGCATCAATGTTTTGCTCCCCACTTCCGTATTTTTGATGGGCAATGTAGTTCTTAGCGCCTATTGGTCAAATGGGCGCGCAATTTTGAGAACGTCACTTCTTAGTGTCAACAACCGGTTCATGAATAACTCTGAAACTGTCCATCAAACGTTCACTCGCTAATGATATATTTATTATTGTGTCTTTATAAGCAAACTTTTCTTCCACGTTGGTGTCGCGGACATGGAAGGACGCTGTGCTGTTGAGACGTGGACAGACTTTGGACTTTTTGGAACATCATGCAAACCTAAGATCAGGTTTGGCTCTGGAAGAGAAGTGCTCTTCTGTACTAGCAGCGACGAAGTTTTTGTCTTCAGCATCAAAGAGAGAAATCTCATGGCAAGTATCCCACAAGTTCTGGGTTGATAATGTATCCTTATTATTCTTTTATTCGGGCCATAAACATAAAAGCATATTTTCTGTTATGTTGTTTTGTTGCAGGTAGTCCTCCAGTTTCCTGGTCCTGTCAATGACCTGGTTGAAAGTCAGGAGAAACAGTTCCTCTACGTTGCTTGTAGGAGTGGAGTTTATTGTGTCAATTTACAATTTCTGCTGTCCAGGTAGGACTCTAGATAAATGGGTCAATATTAACACATAACTACACAGCTGGGTTTTAATTCACTGTGTCCCTGAGTAAACACTATGTATTGTAAGGTTGTTAAATTGATTTAAAATGCACCTCTGTGTTTATTTCCTTTGCCTTAAAGCCCATGACTTTGAAATTTTTAAGTTTACTGACCTGAGTACTAATAGTGTTTAGAATCCCCAGAGCTTATAATCATTTCAAAACTTCTGTGACCTTTCACCTCTGCAGAGTTCAGAGCTCCTCAGCTGATGCATCTACCAGACCAACTGAAGTGAAAATCTCCACAGACGATCTGGTTGTTCCAGAAGAAGTCTTGGCTCTGCTCATCGTCGGTTCTGTACTCCTTACTCTTTCACAGAGAGACACTTCCTGGAAGTTGAGTCTGTACAATTCTGTAAAACAGTCAGCGTCCAGCAGCTATGAGATGTTTGCGTCATTCAGTCTGCCGGTGGTCTCAGGAGTTTTAGACAATGACACTGAGAAAAACCGAAGGACGGCTGTGCTGACATGTGTCCATTGTAGTGATAAAACACCAACATCTTCCTTAGAGACAACTGTGACTGATGTCCATCTTGAGCCAGTCCTCTTCAAACTTATGTTTGGGATTGACGCTGCCCTTGTCAAATCACCGGTCATCCTTTGTGGCCTTCCCGATGGGCGCCTGTGTTACCTCCCTATGCGTCTTCCAGAATCCCGGCTTCGAGTTCTGCATAGCCTTGAGCAGCCGGTTGTAATTATTGGAGCATCATGCGTCATGGAATCTGGTCCGGCACATGCACAGTGTTTGGTGGCAGTGGGTGAACTTGGGAGAGTGGTGCTGGTCAAAAAGGATGACTGTGGGTTAGAAGGAGGAGGCAGCACAGCTGTTTTTATTGAGAGGTGCGTCGAGGGGCCTGTGATGTGCGGCTGCGTGGACAAGAACTGTCTCTACTACAGCACTGGGTCAGACCTGCTGAGACTGGATGGGTTAGAGGGATTCTCTGAGAGAGAAGGCCAAGGAAGTGATGACGAGACATCCAGTAAGACACATGGTGCCCTCCAAACCGCCACCAGCTTAAATGTGTGCAGGATCCTCGCCCTGGCTGAGCCCACATGCAACACTGCAGGTAAGAGTAGGAAGACTCAAAAATACAGTTGTAAAGTTATTTATTCAGTGTATTTGAGTAAATATTTGAATGCAGAAAATTCAAATCATTCTTTCACTAAACCTAGAGCGACATTGACAACAAATTAATGAAAAAATAAAATATTGGATATTTACACGATGTTTAATGTATGTTATGTTTTTACATAGACAGCTTGTTACCAACCAGTTGCAGTAAAGACTGAAACAGATTCCTTTCTGGAGCCAATCAGTGTCTTTGTATGCTGTTATATTTTACAGCAGGCATTAATCATCTTTTTGAATAAAAAGATGGAAACAGCAGAACTCTGTCTGTCACAACTCTTCTTAAGATTTGGACAGGTGTACAAGTTGCAAAGTAAATATTGCTTACAGTGTTTGTTGCAGAAACCAATTATGTGATTATACATTAATACAAGTTCCCGGTTTCTTAGATACTCTATGAGTTCCGTCAGTTCACCAGCAGTTTAGTTATAAGGTGATGTGACTGAGTCTGTACAGTATGTCTGTGCAGCTGATGATCCTTCACTTAACCACATCTCTCTTGTATATTTGTCTGCCAGGTGAAGTTCAGCTGCAGGGGCTTACTGTCAGAGGTCAGCTCCAGAGGATTACATTACCTGTGAGGAAAGAGGACGCAAACTTGTCATATATGCCCTCCACACAAGTGGGCCACGGCGTCAAGGACATCCTCTCTGCTATCGGAGATGTTTGTGAGAGGTAAAAGCAACTTCATTCCTCATTGGTAGTTCAACACACACAACACAGTTCCCTTTTATTGTGCTGAGGAATTCGGGGAGGCCTGAGTGGGTGCATGAAAGTGGCTTGATCAATCTGGGGGCTTGAGCTGTCCAAGAATTGGGAAGCGTGGGCAGTGAAGGCTTATGAAGGGGTTGGCATAGGGAGAAAAGCAATAAGACAAAGATCCAAAGGAAAAATTGATGTCTTAAAATTCGAGCAGCCAAAGTCCCAGGTGTGAAAACAGGCCAACTGTCAGGTGTTGGACACTCACCCTCACACACACACACACACACACGCACACGCACACGCACACGCACACACACACACACACACACACACACACACACAAAGATACAGACACGCACAGGAAGAGAGAGCGAAACAGAGGAGGAAGAGAAGTTGAAGAGACAGGAACAACACCCTGGAGAGAACTGAGCTGTGAAATTATTGTGCCAGACTTTATTGGATCGTTATCTTTTTGTTGATATAATTGTCTTGTTCCCTCTTTGCCTTCAGAGCATCAGCGCTGAAAACTGACATTAAATCCAAAAAACTAATTCTGAGGCAGCTGAATCAGGTGCTGAACATCAGCTCCCTGCTGATAACTAATACAAATTGTGAAGGGAATCTTCGTATCCAGGAGACGGCAGTCAGATGTCATGCCATCACTAAGTGGAATAGACTGCTTCGAAAAGACTCCCTGAACCTGACATGCCTTCTGGATAATTCTAGTCCTTATGTTTTAGAAAGAGGTTGGACTCTGAGCATCTCTGTATTCCCTCTGTCGTATTCTCCCAGTGCCACAGGGGAAAGCTCGTCCACAAACTTTTCATTCCCATTCCATAACCTCCATCCTGGGGAAACGTTAGAAGTAGCTCTGCCTCTAGCGGCTGCAGCCGAAGAGTCTTTCCCCATGACGGTGAGCTGCTCGCTGGTCTTCTCGCTCTCAGGTCTCCTGGGTGAGGACGGAGCGGACCTCCTCGGTCCACAGAGTAGCTGCATCAGTTTACCTTTGAACACTCTGACTGTGGATTGGTTGCACGCTCTGCAGGTGATTACTCCCACAGACATCCATAAAAAGGACACCTCTCGTCTCAACACAACGACAGATACCATCCAAGCTTTTCTAAGCTCACGCCGCGGCTGGTGCAGCAGAAGGCGGGAGGGAGGGAGAGAGAGTTCCTCGATGCCTGAGCCGGAGCTGTTCTCGGCAAGAGTGCGTATCTCGTTAGCGTTACTGGAGGATACTTTGATGTTGAAAAGTTCCAGTCTGGACCCTCAGGAGCCAAAGTTGGCCCCTCAGAATGTGTGTCAGCCTCTACTGGAATGGCTGTTGTCTGAAGGCCCAGGAGGAGTGAGGACGGAACTGAAAGAAGTTGGTGGCTCAGTGGTTCATGCTCGAGGTCCAAACACACACACAGTTAAAATGACTGCTAAAGAGGTAAAGACACAGTTAATGATATCTTCATTAAAGTTAAACATTTTTTTATTTACTCTTGTATTGTTTGTTCACAACAGACTAGAGCTGTTTTTTTCTCCAGCTAAATGTAGGGGGGGAGGAGTCCCTGGCCGCAGTGGAGCTTCAGGTTGAGAGCTCATCCATAGCCACAGTGTGTGGGCTACATCACGCTGTGCTGCGCCGGGTGCAGGTATAAATACACCCACTTTACAAATTTAGAGAGACACTTTGTAGAAGACAATTATTTGTTCCATTGTAATCAAAGATGAGAAGTTTTTGAGGAAGAGATGTAAAGTTTTGTTTTGATGGGACACCTCTACAAGATTTGGGTGCCTTGAATATTCCAAAAACAAGCATACACCACTGGTTCTGTTCAATTGGTAATTAGTTTAGTTGGTTAGTTATTGTATACAGAACTGGGAACTTTATTTTGTCCACAGAAATATCAAGGTATCAAGGCTGAACTACCCGTCAGTCTTCCATACGTGCAATTTGAAGTTGTTTGGATCATATGATTGCCATTCTTTACACAAAGACACACAAAAAACAAAACATGCACACATACACTTGTGCGCGCACACCCACACCCACACACGCACACACAATGATTAGACTGTATCTAGATAGCTCTACTACTTTGGATAAACTGCAGTGAAACTTATGTGCTCCTGATTTTATCTGCTCATGCTAAAGATCCTTCAGTTTGATTCTCTTCTCTGGTCCCTCACCCAGGCTCTGTTGCAGAGGGCGCCTAAAAGGGCTGCTTCCACAGAGAAGGTCCAGAGTTTGAGTTTAAGGCAGGCACGGCTGCGGGCTGAGGTAGGACTGGCATATTCTTCATTTTGTCTGGTAGGACTGCCACCAGTGCCTCTGCCATGGAGGTTAAGGTTCCGACCCCGCCCACTTTTATGTTTGGTTGGTTGGTTTGTTTGTTTGTTGGTTGGTTAATTGGTTTTTGATCACGATTATTGGTCTTGGTTCAGAGTAGACCCAATTAAATTAAGGTGTAGATCCAGATAAAGGGACAAATCCAGGATTTTTTCCTTTGTCTTTAACATTTCAAGATCATTTCTTTAATTTCTCAGGAAACAATGCAGATCTTAGAAATAGATAGAATAAAAATATCACGTCAGGATCAACCAAAAAGTCTCTCGGTGTTATGATCTAATTCAAACAGAAACTTGGCCATTTTAACTTAAATTTGCAAATTTAAGGGAGTTTTTCACCGTATCCTGGTGTTGTGTTTTAACCATCTCATCCTAGAATTTTGACCTGATTGACAACAAATTTGGGGTCTGACATGTTAAGACAATAGAATTAAAAGTTATTGGATAAAAATGGAGTTTTCTATTAAAGATCTCGCTGGTGGATGGCGGAGAATATTGATGTCTCACCATTAAATCATGAAAAAAAAGAGTATCTTGATGTTATGTCATGGTTTTTCTTCGTCTCATGTCAGCACCTGTTACAGCAGATCCAGCAAACTCGAGTCTCAGGAGCCTTTGGTGTGGGTGGGTCCACGGGGCAAATGACCCGATCTCTTCTCAGCGTCTACAGAGAACTCAGAGAAAATCCTCTAGTCATAATTTGAATTCTGCCATTGGCCCTGTTCAGTGTTATGTAACCTGTTGATGCATTTTGAAAAGATTATGTCCAGAATCTATCATAAATGTACTTTTCTATCCCTCTGCAGTATACATCACCAATCCTTGTTGTTGCCATGTGACATTTACATGTTCTGCAGCAGTACTGAAAATGGCCAAACACGTTTTTATTTGTTTGTCTGTTTCATTGTGATGTTTTGTCCTCTTTAACTTTGAGGAGCACTTGTGATTGAAGGTAATAAAAAGCTCTGGGGGAGTGAAAAATATGCAATTATAATCTGAGTGGAAAACCTCTCTGACGAATGGGTGGAGGTCCTCTGGGTCATCGTCTCCTGATTTGTGGCAGATGTTCAATAGGGTTAACAGTGATCCAAGACCGGATCTACAAAGCCCACATGCAGACAGCTGCAGATGTCTGGTTTATCTGTGTGTTTTGATAATGAACATCCAATATTAAAAAATCAATTAGCAATTTGAGATTTGATCCCAATGTAAAGTGCATTATAAATTAAATGTATTATTATTATTATTATTATTTGTGAAGCTTAAAACAATCCCCAGAGGTTACTCGAGTAAATACTAACTGTAATTCTCAAACAGGAACAGGAGAGATCAGTGAACATCTGTAGCAGCTCTGAGTTTGGTGGCAGAAGATTTGTTTGTGTGGTTGAGGCCTCAGCTCACCTTCTTCATAATTCTGCCTGACACATTTAACACAACTGGTGACAAAAGAAAATCAGCAGAAAGAATTAAATCCTTTGTTTGCAAAATTTGCATTCAGAAGAATTAATAGCATTTCAGACAACTGTATTCCTTAACTTTAAAGCAATACATGTACTTCTATTGTGAAGTGAGTTATTACTTCTATAGTTAGAGATATTTGTTTTACACAGTAGGCGGTCATGGCAGACTATTAGATAAAACCTATGTGCATGTATGTGTGTCTGTAGGTGTGTGAATGAGCACCGGTGAATTCTCTTAATATCGTCTTTTATGAGGTTGATTACATGTTGTAAACATGTTGTAAACTGCGCGCACGGATTGCAGATGTGGCACGGATTTATCAAATAATTTATTTTTTCTTCCTCAGGTGACAGTAGGGGGGCTCCGTAGAATCAGGTAGTTGTTTGAGTAAACAACTGTTGTTTACTGTTTAATCTTAAATGTCCTCTTGTTTAGGGAAAGTAATCAGGTCCAGAGATGCACGGATTTAAAAGTACCTCCATCCACAAGAGATGCTCACTTAAGCTGTACAGAGAATCTCAAGTGAAAAGCCCAGCGCATTTGGTGATACACACTGTTCCCTCTCCACCGAGCTGGTTCCAGCGCTAATTCGGAGCCAGAGCCTGATTTAGCACAAGTTCTTTGCTTTTCGACAAACCTAAGCACCAGCTCCTGGCTCTCAAGGAGCTGGAGCACCAACTGGTGCTGGAATGTTTGTGACTAACCAGATGTTAAGTAAAACTGAGTTTGAAATGAGTTTCATATCTGCCTCAACCCCAGTATCTGTAATGGGTAACTGTCATGAAGTTGATAGGTTGATACTTAATCTATACAAAAACAACTAGAGGACACTTGGAGAGTGTTTAGCTCTGCAAAGTCAATTTACAAATCCTACTATCCTACCATAGAGGGACTTCTCCCTTAATCCCGGATCCACACCATCTTCCACAAAAGCCTGTTGGTGCGCCCCAGGATCCTTAATTAAATCTCATGATAATCCGTTCAAATAATTTTGAGTTAGCCTGTCTACAAACACCCACACACTCATACACACACTATAAACTGGAGCCAGACAAGCACCAACTCCTTGCTGGTCTAGAGCCAAGGATCGATTACGTTATACAGTGATGTAATGGCGTGACTCTGACTTGGCTCCTTCCCAACGGAATAGCAATAAGGTTCTCAGGAGGTTGCGAGTTGAACCAAATAAACACTGTCACTAGCACCAGCACCAAACTACCCCATGTTATTTTTGGTTGGTGACGTTTCATGCCGACAGCCTCGGACATATCCGGTTCTCCCATCCACACATCATGTGGTCAAGGCCTGACTCTTCCAACGGCATTGATTTCTCACTGGAAAGCGGGGCCACAGGTGAGGAACCCTTGACAGCCCTGAGTGCTGAATCTCAGTGGGGACAGAAAGAACTGATGCAGAAGCCTCGGCCTGTGGAGGAAGTGAAGTCAGGTGAGCAGAGTTCAATCTCTCTTATCGAGATGGATGGCTACGTTAATCCAAGGATTGGAAGGCATAAGGATTTGTCACGGGATGCCAGTTCATCCTTTAATTGTTCACTCCTTTCGCAGAAGCTCCACAGAGGGCCTCCTCATTCCACCGGGAATCTGACAGCAGTTCACAGGGGAGGGGAGGCAAGGAGGTCTGTGGTGAAGTTAATGATTATGGTGTTGCATAAAGGGCCTTATTATATGTAAAATCATGTGTATATCTGTTAGTGTATAACAACAGATTATAAAATATAGGTTTATAAGGTGCTTTAGTGGTAAAACTAGTTGCCACATGAGCGATAAGGATTCTTCGGGGCAACAAGGCTTCACGCGGTTGGTAATTATTTAATCTACATAGCTGCTGCGACGTCAACGTCTGCCTCAGATCCTTCGTCTTAACATGTTAACCCGAAAATTACATTGTTATTTTTCCACCCCTAGACAAACTTTAATCTCCTAAATCACGGTTTTCGATCTATCTGGAATATATCATATTTTATTGTAATAGTTCGTATTTTACTCACAAGGCGGAGTATTTTTTTTCTTCCGAAAAACACAAAACTTCCTAACCATTAGTTCAAATTAACCTCTTATGAACTGAAGGAGATCAAACTCATATCTTACTCTAATAGCTAATATTGGACTCACTATTGGGGATTCTTTCTATGGAAAAGACTGTTTTTTACAAAATTATATTTCTAAATGTCCAAATTGACTTCATATAAACAGCCTAAAGGAGTGATCTAACTTGTATTTGACATGTTTCACTATAATTATTTGTACGTTTTTGACCCATTAGGGTTTGTTTGTTTTTTTTAAAATCAAAAACAAATTTGTCATCCATACCTTCCTCAATCAAAAGTCCAACAGTGTCTAAATCTGGGTCATAATAATAGACACAAGCAAATTTATTGAGATCAGAAAAAACTAACTGTCTGTATTTATCTTCATTATTGAGTCACTATGGAATCTGATCTTAGAGCATATTGCTGACTTCATAGAAATAGTTTGGTTGAGACACTATGGACTGTTTGAGATCATTAATGAGTCACATTAAATGTGAGGATTTCAATCAGGGGGCTCTGCTTGTACAATTGAGGGGATTATACCCTCGCCATCGGGGACGAAAACGAAGGCCCATTTCAGCTATGGCTCCGGTGAAATACTCCCGGAATTCCATCCATCATTTCGAATTTGTCACTAAAACAACGTTCGGGCTAATAAAACCAGAAAAAATAAATTAAAATTTGTGGAGCAAGTTTATACTTAAAAGGTTCAGCTGACCAACATAAGAACAAAGACAGAATGTTTTCCCCCTGCGGTTCTGTCTCCTTATTCAAACTATCTCGGATGTTGGCTGGCATTATAATGAATCCAAATTCTACACTGACTGCGCAAGAACATTATACCACTATATGCTGCAAAACCTTTCAATTAGGCATAGAGAAACAATAGTTAAAAGAAAATTAAAACATTTGTATTTATTCAGAAAGTCAAACCCCTCGAATGACCAAATAAAGACATGCTTTCACCAACAGAACATTTTATTGAAGTTCTAATAAGCTGTATCTAACACTGGAGCCTCTGCAGTGGATATAAGCTACAGCAGACAATAGAGATGGAATTCATCTTCTGCTACAACAATACTCATTTTCTTTACTGAGTCCTCCATGAAAAGTATGGATCATGATATCAGCAGCAGGTTCATCGGTCATTTTTAGTAAGATCTATCAAATTTCCAAATATGAAACAAACCCTTATAAGTTTAATTTGTTCCAAGTAGTTCCTGTGTTATGATAATAATGTTCTGTATAATAATCTGCCAACTTTATCCGGGTTGAAAGTTGATGTCTCTTTCCGTGCCAATTGCCCGTCCCTCCCGACAAAACTCATGACAATCCTGCTAATTAACAGACAAACTAACAATAACCTCCTTGAGGGAAGGAATGAGGATAATTAAAGATAAACCGCAGAGTGGTTTCCTGGAGGGGTCCATTGAAGCTTGACTTAAAAACCCTTTAATGTCCTTAAACATTCCAAATTTACTATAAAATTGCAAATCGTTACTTATGCAATTATGACATTTTTATTATAATACAATTATTTCAGGATGTTATCTCATAATTCATGGAAAATAATATTTTTTTAACTAGATTAGCTCATGATTTTGTGAAGTATGTTCCTAGAAAACTTATTAGACTTTGGTTGTCGAGTCAAGTTACACAATTCTGTTTAATGATAATCACATGCTTTATATGCCAAGAAAATCCTACTTATCAAACAGGAATTCCTAAGTAGCCACTGTTGATGCCACTTCTTCTGTGCCCCCTTTGGCCTTATGGTGTCCCCCAGGGCTCCACTCTTGGCCCCTTTCTCTTTAGAATATACATTCTGCCACTAGGTCAAATTATAAACAGGTTGAGGCAAATTTTTCTAGAACAAATAGTGACTCAAAATGTGCTCAACCAAACAGTTGTGCAGAACATTAAAGGGTTAATGACGCAAACCTCTGAAGATGATGAGGGTGAATAGTCCTGAAGAGAACTCCAGGGAACGCCTGCAACGTATTTTGGAAGGGATTTAGGTCCTCAGCTCAACAACCATCAGGATGTCACGTTTCTGTTTATGCTGGTGATTTTTTATTTCTGGAATTTAAATCAAAACCACAGATATTTCTCAAATAGCTGTTCAATTTCTTAATTCTTGTATTTGATTGTTATATTTATTTATATAATAATACCATTGATGTGTAACAGAAAAGAGTTCTGGAAGAGTCTTTGAATGAGCAGCTTCAGAAAAAATTCTGACAGAAAAAAATCACTTCTTCACACTAATTTTACTATTTCGAGCATCAAGCATCACTGTTTACTTCATCAAGATGTTCCTTGGCTGAATATGCACCATCAGTTCCTCTTCATACACCGTCTCTGCCATCATTTGTCCCAGTGAGCTCTCTGTTGTGACCTCTTTACGACAGGATGTAAGGGAAAAAGTAGGATGAGATCAGGAAAAGTCTGCCGATGAGTGACCGTCTTTCTCCTCTGAGTGCCAGAGTTAGTTCAACGATGAGAGGATTCACATCCAGGTCTCCGTCTGGGACTAATGTCTCTGTATCTTAATACTCCCATAGGGATGAGCTGCTGAGGCTGAGTCCGTCTCCCTTCAGAGTGCCTCCCTGGTCTCCACGGAGGTACTTGCCGTTCTTGCCACGGATGGCGAGGCGTCCCCGCTCCAGGAGCTCTATGGCGAAATCCTCAGGGACTTCACTGTCTGCACACACCAACCCCACGCTGTTCACGTACCAGAAACGGCCGTCCACACCTGCTGGGTTTAAAGGTACAAGACATAGACATGGACATGCAAAATAGAGCAGAAATATAGTGTTTATAAGATAATTATGTGATGTCAGGTCTGTTTATAGACGGTATGCACTGACGTCACCCTCCTAGAGGAACATAAGTCCTCAGCTATATATATATATAGCTGAGGAGCTAGAGGCAAAAGATCTATATAGCTAGAGGCAAAAGATCCTGGAAGATGGCCAGCGCTTGTAGGAGAGTCAAACTATTGCCTTCAAAATTAAAGTCAGCTGGAATGAACAGCCATCCTTAGAGTAGAACTCCAAGTCAGCTCAACTTCTCGGATCTGGATCTGTCCACTTAGACAAGTTTGGTTCAAATAAAAGTGACACCAGATAGACAGAAGAGGCAACAGCAAGACCACCTCCCCAAATGGTTCTTTTTCTGGAGATGGTGGCCGCAGACCATTTCTCGCTCCATATCCTTCCTGACTGATTTTTCTTTACATTTGCATTTTGCTTACTGGTAGCATGATGCGGTACCTGCAGCACACCCAGGGTGCACAAGTAGTCCAGCTCCTCTGGGATGGAACATCCATACGTGTCATCACAAGAAGGTTTGCTCTGTCTCCCAGAACAGGACAGGACCATAGAAGAACAACAACCCGGCAGCAGGACCCGTATTTGCTCCTATGTGTGCGGAGTCTTACAAAATGACCTCTAGTGGGCTGCTGCTGTGCATCTTTCTGACCAGACTGTCAGAAACAGACTCATCGCTGCGTCCTGCACCATTGGACGACTTGAACTACAATGAGCTTCTTGACAAAAGTGACAAAGTTTTCTTTAAATTAAATCACGTGCTCAACCAAATCGACGTTTTAGCGCCTGAATACCAGAGGAATCTGTGAATTACAGCGATCATTTGATTCTTTTATTGGCAGTTTGTAAAAAGATAGCTCCAATTTTTGTTTATTGCATTTGTTCAGTCGCGTTTTCGCATTTAGGTGGGCTTTTAATGTGGTGTTCAGGCTGTATGTTAGCACTGCAGTGACCTCTGCCTGCTTTGACATCCCATGTAGACCCTCTATAATGCAGCTTTCTCTGCTGAGACACAGATTTCGAGTATCAACAGATAAAGAGATGAAATCAATCTTGTTTGAGAGCGTACATCCTGACCTTTTATATGGTAGGCCCCATTACTGAATTGCAGGGTAAAGATGTCATAGATGGATCTGCTGGCATCCAGAGTGTTGGACTTCCTGTGGTGGCAGATGAATCCATTCTCTCCTCTCAGGATCAACATTGGTCGGTTGATCAGTTTCAAAGTGAGCAGTTCATCTTCACCTGACGAAAGGTGATGAAGACACATGAGAGGCGACACATCAGAAGCCTGAAACAGGGTTTAGAAATGAGGAGGTGGAGGAAAAACAAAACCTAAAATGATCTCTTACCTGTAGACTCACTGACAGCCAGCAGCTGACCGTTCTTCTTAGTGCAGATGTATTTTCCGTTGTTAGCTTTTAGTGCCACCTTGTGGCCAAGCCACTCCACTGAAAACATGGTGTTTGCTGACCTGCATCACAGAAGAGAAAATAAAATTCTCCATAACTTTAAGTGCTTTTACACATTATGTGTCCTTATTCTGAGATTTCATTGTATAGAAAAGATTTTTAAAATAATTGGTTTTCCATGAAACCACAGCGCCAAACTATGTTTAATTAATAGATCTAAAAGTGAAAACTCTTCACTCACACTTCAGTAGCGGTACTCTGGATGCCTCCGTGGGCCACCAGAGCCCAGTAATTCCCTTGGCTTGAGCGGAAAGTACACCTCCTGGTTTCCCTGTCGATCTCCATCTGAAACGTCTCCATGTCTGTCTCATCTTCCTGATTGGCTGCGAGGCTCACTCCTGGTGAGAGGCACATCAATGTTGCACTAAATTGTTGGTTAAATCTACAACTAAGAAAGAAACGGTGAAGTTATTGGACGGTGAGCATCAAATATGTGAGGGGGGACCAAGAGCAAATGGCCCAAGATGATTTGGTTGCCCCTAATATTAATTAATTTATTAATTAATTATCCTTAAACACTTATCCAGTTCAGGGTTGCGGGGGCTGGAGTCTATCCCAGCTGACATTGGGCCTAACAGTGCTGTATAAATCTTCTAAGGCTTAAAGGGGGGCGATCGTTGCTCCTTTTTCTAAGCTAGCAGCGGAAGTAGTAACAGCATTGCACTCGATGTTTGCACAAACGGAGCGAGCTGTTGGGGAGGTGTGTGACATTTTGATGGTGTATCACATGTGTGACACACAACAGGAATATTAAAGGAGCAGCTAATTGGAAAATCAAGACAATCAATAGGAAATGTCTTTGGAGAGACGGCGTTGTGTGTGGGAGCCCCTCTGCCGTCATGTACCAGGAAAGGTACATAAATAATGTTTTGCTGTGATACTTCCACAAAGAACACCTGACGCATGTATGACACGTCACTGTGGACAATGATGCTGCTTTATTATACTTTATGTCACACCTTCTATGCTTTCGTGAAACAGATCCGTTCAAAATAAAATAAAATAAATATTCAATATGTCAGCCTGCTTGCTCTGCCGAGGTCTGAGACCCTGAACCCCTAATAATAATCGTCATCTTCATCATGATAACGAAAGAAAAAACCCAAAAATCCATAAGAAATAACATGACATATGAAAACACGGAAATTCAAACTCAGGTTGCTGGCGTGAGAGTCGATGGATGTAACTTTCAAAATCCACACTTCAAAATCTACCATTCATTGATGAAGCGTCCGGAGATCAGGGGGCAGTGTAGTCCTACCCCCAACTGGTGATCTGATCCCTGCCCCAAGGAGCCCCAATTGGCTCCTCTGGGCCGCCATTCATGGGTGAGCTGCAGAAATCTACTGTCATAACGTTGTACATTAAACTACATGTGATGAAAAAGACTATACATTATTAAGCATGTTTCAAATTCAGCCTTCAGTGAGCCCAGATCCTGATTCAGTTAAGTAGCAATCTTACCAAATCCTTTTAATGTCAGATAAAATCGTAGGCCTATTTTTATGTTTTTATATCAAAAGACTTTGCTGTCCTGACGGGATGGTCCGGATTTAGCCAATTAAAGTGGGGCGCCGATCTAAAAGCTCAAACAAACGGCATAAATAAGAGCCTTTATCGCTGTGCTGTTGTTTGGTGTCTGCGTTAGAAGGGCTATAGATGGAATGAATTTGAGGAGGGGTCAGTAGAGTATGCAGAAGGTCAGGAATTTTGTGGAACTCTCTGTTGATAAAGAAACTAAAGTGATCTTTGCTTGATATAAACAAATTACACATTCCCTCCGGAATCTCAGTCACAAGAAGAAAATAAATCAATATTGTTTTGGAAAACATTGACGAGCAGCTTTTCTAATCAGGTTGTGTTGTTCTGTTTAAATTGGCCCCACATTAAAGAGCTGGTAATCACGTCTGAACCCGGGGTTGTTTTTAACCGGTTCCATCTTAAACGGATCGGACACGCCAAAACTATACAGTACTTACCGAGGGGAAATATAATTGGTTTGAGAGTCTGGATAGATTTAAAGAAAGGATATGCTGTAAATAAAATCATGCAAGGTATCTCAAACTCACTTAGTGAAATGGCTGTTTCTCAGAGTTATATGCAAAATCAGATGTACAGATAGAAGATGGATAGAACACACTCATCGGGAAGCACAATGTTTATATAAACCATTTGGAGAACAAAAGAAAAAAGTGAAAGTATGTCGGGGGAACTCGGGCAGCTTTACGATCGACCGCTAAGTTTGTCAGAATTAGGTGGTAATATTATCTTGTCATAAATGTTTAGAGAAAGCACAGCCTCTTCATCACCACTAGTCATACTGCACAGAGCTCAACCCCAAATCGGATGCACCCCGCGATATGTCCAATACAATTACTAATCCTTTAACAAAGCACTTAACCTCACTCTATGCTCGTCATGCCTCTCTATCCCCCCCCCCCCATCCCTCGTCAGTCCCTCCTTACCCCTGAACCCACCCATCGTCACCCCACCTCTGGACCTGCCTATCTGCCCTCCTGGCGGCAGGGGCTCTGATATAATCAGCTTTCAAGTGGCACAATCTCCTCCATGAAAGAATAAAGGAAAAACAGGAAGAACCCTGAGGATTCTATGGTCCATACGTAGTAGGATGTACAGATTATAACTAATCTGGGGCAGCTGTAGCTCTGTGGGTACAGCAGCCGTCTCCAAATCGGAAGATCATAAGGTAGCCGGTTAAAGTCCCACCGGGGTCTATTCTGCATTGGGTCCTTGAACAAGATCCTGAAACCTTAGCCCCTGCCCACTGCTCCCTCGGGGATGGGTCAAATGCAGAGAAATAATTTCACTATGTTGTTCTGTGTATGACTGTATGTGATCAATAAGGATATTTCTTCTCTTTCTTCTTCAAAACCCCTCAACTATTAAAGTCATAAATGATGAAACAACATGTATGTATACATGTAAATGTCATATACAACAATGACATATATATATATATATACATCTTAAGGCATTCACACCATCCGGGTTGATTTTTATATAATGTTAATTTACATGCCAATTTTTTTTCCTCCAAACTGGAGCCTTTGTTTTCGCCAGTAACCAATCAGCATGAAAACAAAAGAAGCACATTGAAATACATTAAATTGACCGAGTAGATCCCGCCTCCAGAGGAGGATATTGAAGTATGTCCCCCTCTGCTCTCCAGTTCACACAGGCTGCCTTTCACCTTGCTGCCCTGTAGGTGTCGCTGCTGAAGCATAAGCTGAATGTCAATCATGGATTCATACCAAAAAAGATATAAAAATTCTTTTACAAATGATACTGAGATTTGTTAATGTTTTTTTTTATATTTTGGTCGATCATCCTCGGCCTCTACGGACCAGCTTCCTCTGATTTAAACCCATATACACTGATTTAAACCCATATATACTGTACATGCAATTCAATCTGCACCCTAGCGCCATCTTAGTCATCTGGTTCTCTTATCTTCTCTATTCTTATCTCATCTTATCTTACACAGAGGCTGCTTGAAGCCTTTAATGCCATTTCGACTCTAATGTGTGTTTGATGACGGCGTAGATCCCATCTTCTGTGTGATTCTTTGTGGCCCACTGTCTTTTAATCTGATCCTGAACCATGGATTCAGATTCGGGGAGCTTCTGGAACAAAGATGTCATGGCTACTGAGCCACTGGCACATTTTAATCACATCTTATGCACACCTGATAAACTAGGCATCATGATGTATTAGACCTGGTTAAATCCTCATCGATCTTATGTGTATTTGAAGAATACATTTCTGTCCCCCTGCTCTGCACTTATGCCTGTGGGGCTCATCACTCTCCTTCCCTCTCATCTCGACTCAATGTCATGCTTTGTCTACCTATTTCGTCTGTCCATTTCACACTAATTCAGCTCAGAATGGATCCTCTGATGGGGCTCAGCTGGGACACTGTCTGATAGATGGGAGACGAGAGGAAGAGAAGGATGGAGGAAGGGACAGAAACCGAGGAAATCATAAGATATGCTAAAATCCTAGGCAGCAAGCGGGTTTTTGAATATCGTGCTGATGAGAATTTTTGACATACTGTGTTTCATACGGTCAAGCAAATGAAACGAGATGTGGTCCTGACCACAGATAAACTTTGCAGTATGGCACTCGTCATCAGTACACTCCCTGCTGCATCTACACGCAGATACACGCATAAACACACACACACACACACACACACACACACACACACACACACACACACACACACACACACACACACACACACACACACACACACACACACACACACACACACACACACACACACACACACACACAAACACACAAACACACACACAATACAAATCTTACAGAAATCATCTGCAGTGACATATTTTCGATCACATCCCATATCGAGTTCCACTTTCTAGAATTGTCCTACCTGCAGCCTGCAAGTAGAGCAAGCCCAATTAATCCATCAGCGAAAAATTGCTCTGACATCTATTATTAATGATAAGCTGATGCCACTGTCTCCCTGCGCCTTTCTTCCTCTTACTCCTAATCCTTCAGCCCTTATATCTGCTGTTTCTGCATTGTTTATTTCAGTCTTTCCACCTCCCCCCCACACACACACTGATCGGTTCCTAACTTGGCAAACATGCATCATGCGTGCGTGTATTTATTTTTTATTAGCTGCATCTACTGTTACCAGATATTCACAATGCAAGCAAGATAAGCATCTCTGGCAAGTTGAGAATCCAGGAAAGTCTGCCAAATGCATTTGTGCATGGCCATTTAAACAAGCTCCTCCAATATTTGGCTATTGCTGAACGATTTTCAAATCTCAATAACCAGTTTATGTCCGGAATGTAAGTTGAGAAGTTGAAGTGAGAGATTAAAAACCTAAAGTCTGACTATTCTGCAGTGTCAACTGTTACTGAATGCAGCATATTAACGTCCTCCTTCACACGTTTCTTTGATTTCCAGTAGAACATCAGCGCTGACTGAGGACCGGGTTAGCAGGTTAGAGCAGGACTCGGAGGAGTCGGAGCTTTGGCCCCAGGTGAGAGGCGGCTTGGGTTTCTGAAAACAGACTCTCGCTTGCCTTCCAGGAACAGGGGCCAACTCCATCAATAATTCAAGACACCACCTCACCACTTGCTGTGGCAGGATGGGATGGTTTTGTGTGGGCGAGTGTGTTGGATAAAGATAAGCGTGCAGAACAAGCGTAGAAAGAGAAAGAGAGCGAGAAAGAGAGGAACAGATGAATGAGAACATGCATAAAGTATTTCTGCCTGTGCTGACATTCGGTCTTGCAGCCACTCTATTTACTGTATGCATGTTTTATCCTGCGCCATATCTTTCTTTGCCTTGAATCAGTTTACAGAGTTCCAAACAGCCTGGTTTGGTTTGGATTCCCACTGCTCACTAGGAACAATAAGCGAGGAGGGATTCGGTTACGTGGCTGAAGAAACACGACCCTGCAGACAAGAATCTGCAGCCCTCGGATGGGTGTCATGACCAAGTATGCTGACAAGCACCCATGGTGTATGCTAATCTACCCAAATCCAGTTTCAAATCAGACCAGTATAGCATTAAAACCACCAGCAGTGAAACACTTGACAAGCACGTCTACGGCATGACTGCTTTCTGTACGTCAACGGACCAATCACAAGAACAAAGAGTAAATGCAGACTCTACAGAACATTACATTCCCACAGATACGTTACAATCAACAATATAAATGAGCCAAGGAAGACTCACTACCCAACAGGAGGAATATTTAATGTTATGTGATCCTTAATAAATCACATTCAGTCATACAAAGCAAATTGGGGTTCAGGGTCCTGCTCAAGGAGCCTTCAACATGGCAGATTGGTGAACAACCCCTCTGCCTCCCGAGCTACAGCTACAGCTGTCATGGGAGTGAAGGAGAGGGGATTTGGATAACGAACAAAAGGCTGACTTAAGGCTGATTTCTAAGTAAATAAATAAAATAAACAAAAAAAGGCTGACTTTAGGCTGATTTATAAGTAAATAAATAAAATAAATAACCAAAAAATAATCACTATTCATGATTACTAACACAACGTAGTCATGAAAAAGTCAGAACAAATTGTCATAGAGACCTGGCATAAGACTTGATACCTTTGGTGGACTATCCTAAATCAATGGCATCCTTAAAACAAATGATGTTTTTGTCTCAGGTCTTCCAGATGAGGCTGATAGTCTCACATGTTAGCCTAAACTATCCTGTTTTCCTGGAAAGATGCTACTATCCAGTGTGATATCCCTGCATGTTCATTATCCACATATCCAATGCACCCCTTATCAGTTGTCAGTCATGGGAGAGTGGCCGAAAAACATGAATATTCAACACATCCTCAAGTTAATGCACTTCCTACAAGTTGTAAGCTCTGTCCTCTGAGTCGGTGAACAGTATGTACTCTATATAATCTAGTAGTAGTAACTGTAGTAGTAGTAATAGAACTTGTTGCCTCTCTGCTTCATTATGCATGTGTGTAGGTCAGCGTGTCCCAGCTCGTATGACCACCCACAGTAGCACATAGGGTCACCCTCCTTCCATTTAATCAGACATCTGGGATTCTGTTTGAGACTGTAGGAAGTTGCAGGAGTTGCAGCTTGTGAATGTGTGCAAACAAGGTTTCAGGGCAAAATCTGGTTAGCGACACAATGATCTCCTGATGATTCTCCCCTGTTTTCCTACCTTGTCTAATGGAGACGTATCTGCCATTGCCTGCTATCAGAACCACCTGTGGGTGGCTCTCCTCCAGGTCAAACAGTTCATCTTTACCAGGCTTGGAGCACCGTCCGGATCTAAGGGTGCCCGTTGGCCCCATGGGAGACAGATACTTCCCCTCACAGTCTTTGAAGGCCAGCTTCCCACACTTCAGCTCTAGTGTGTAGGCCGTGGTCCTCCCACTCTGCGTCAAGAGCTTCCCATCATTGCTGAGGAAACGGCTGTCGCAGGTCTTGAGGCTGTATTTCCCATCCAGGTACACGAGGGTCAGGAGTGCTGCAACCCCCCAGGGAATGTTCACATCCATAGCGATTTCCCCGTCCTCTGTAGAGAGGTGGGCGTAACGCTTGCGGGCCACAGACAGCAGGTTGGCCTGCGGATGCAGCGCCAGGTGTAGTGCCCACAGCTCAGCATCTGTGATTACCTGAGCGAAGCAGGACAGGTAGTCCCGAGAGCCGCCGAAGAAGCGGAGGTGCTGTTCAGACTGCAGTGCCCAGCGTCCGTCTGATTGAGCCACGATGAGGAAGCGGCAGTCTGAATTCTGCCCATCAGCCTCGCCGGTGACTTTGCCGTCCTTGTCAGAGGCTAGATAGCGTCCCAGGTGACTGCGCAGGTAGACCACTTGGGTGTCCTGTGAGGCCTGTTCAAGAGTCCATATCTGTTTCTTCTTCAAGCTTGGCGCTGATGCGTTCACCTGCGAGAAAAATAAAGGTTCCTTCTTCACATGTACAATAAGACCAGCAACTTCCAGTAGCATCCAGCTAAAGGGGTCAAGCATCTTACAGCTCTTAGACATCAGTTCAATCATTTTACCTTTCTTAGTCCATAATGGACAAAAGATTTGTACCTTGAAGCTAAAGTTCTCAGCAGTGAGGTAGCGACCCTCGTGGTTTATTAGACCAAACTGCAACTTCAAGGGGATGTTCCCATTCGCCGGCATGTTCACCTGTAGATCCAGGAATGTGAGAGAATGATGGAGAACAAGTGGTTAGAAAGGTCAAAGCAGGAGAAAAGATTGGTGAGGGAGAAAAAAGCATAAATTGCATTAGGAAAAAAAAAGGGGGGGGGCTGTTTTTTTTTTTTTTTTTAAGAGTTGAGGAAATAACGATTGACATGAAGTCATGGAGAATGATGAAATGAAAAGTCTTAAAGACAGGAAATTGACCCATTAAGGTACAATATATAAAGCACTCCCAGGACAACATATTCCATCCCCCACCCACGGCTTCGTTCTACGTTTTCCAGCTACAGTTTCCTAATTTACTTACTGTGGTTTTGTGGCTTCCCCTCTGGACTTGATGCGGCTCCAATTCCAGCTCCCAGATTTTAAGAGCGTCGTCGCTTAATTCTTTCTTTCTCTTCTCTCTGTCTCCCTTGCTGGTTCTCAGGTTTGTCCCGCTTCTCCTGGTCCCCTCGCCACAACTGTTTCTCAGCCTAATCAGGTTAGAAGCTGCAGAGATGAGAGTAAACCTGAATCTGACTTTAGTCTGGAGTCTGGTGTCAACCTCTCTTACTCTGTAGACTCATTCTAATCTAGACCGCTCATGTCTGTAGTCGGCCCTCTTGCCCTCTCTCTGTCCTGTTTAGGAGTCTACTCTCATTCAGCCTCCCTCCTATTCTTACCAGACTGGATATTCACTTCAAGGCTCAATCAATCTGGTTCCCCCGATTAGGGTTTTTCTTGGTGCCCTTCCTTTAGCTCCTTTGCTTTCTATCTTTGGATCAAATCCAATCCTCTGAATCTCTCCTTCCCCTTCCTTAAAGTCCAGGTTCCTCGTTTGTCAGGCAGAAGTTTGATCAGTGATGAAGAACATCCTCTGGAAATTCTATGGCAGCATAGTGAAGGACTTCACTCGTTCCCTAAACATGAGCCGTCCATCACAGCTGAACTCTGCAACAAAGGGTGCTTGCCTCTGTAATCCTAAGCCTCCCTCTGTCGCTTTTTCCTCCCATCTTCTCAGTCTCTCTCGCTTTGCCTTTCTCTAACCTGACATTTGTATAATCCTGCCTTTCTCTACCGAGATGCTCCTGCACTACACTTCTTTTTGTGACACGTAACGACAGGTAAGGAGAAACCATGCAGGCAGGCAGACATAAACACACATAGTTGGGTAACCAGAGCACTCCCCGGGCCTTTAGGGTAGATGCCTTAGAGCGGCTCCACTTACTTGCCTATGCTGCGGGGTTTAGTTTCACATCTTCTCTGATTGCAAGCTCTCTGGGTCAATTCTAATTGAAAATGTGTCCAAGAGGCCAAAGTAACAATAATGCACCTCCAAACCTGAGAGATAAGAAAAGGTAAGGAAAAAGAGATGTGACGCGTAACACATTATCAGTAATAATCTAACAGACAGTAATAATCTAATCAACATATGGAGTTTGGAATGAATGTGTGTGTAAAGCATGCAGCAGGCGTGTCTGCATGTGTGTGTGTGTGTGTGTGTGAGTGAGTAATAAACCCTGCCAATCAGCCTATTATAAGTCTTCTTAGTGGAGTAAACAAACGTGTCTCTTCCTGAATCCATCTAATCCTCAACCTAATCATCCCAGCCTAGCTAATCTACCAAAACTGCACCTCTCCACTCCACTCCCCCCACACACACACAAACACACATGCGCGCGAACCCATGCGCACACATGAAGGCACACACACCCACACGCACACACACACACACACACTCCTATTCAATGGTTATAAACACTCACATAGACTTACTGACCCACAGCAGCACACATGTCATTACCACAAACACACACACACACGCACACACACGCACACACACACACACACACACACACACACACACACACACACACACACACACACACACACACACACACACACACACACACACACACATACACATACACAGGTCAGAGGATGGTCTCAGGGCTCATAGCACACACCACCCACCCAAAGATTTACTCCTCCTGACCCAGACTTGAACTCCTGCACTCAATGCAAAATGTGATAAACATTGTGTGTCTCTCACACATACACACACACACACACACACATACACACACACACACACTGATACTGAGGGACATGAGATCTGTTATTGAGTGTATGAACACTAAACAGCCCACATTAGCCTAAGATGCTGACTCAAGATCAGATTCGCTGTAATGACTTTTTATGTTTTGCTTAAGGCTGCATTGAAGGAGCGCCCATGGGCGATCTAAGAAACAAAACATAACATTTACTTAATTTAGTTGTGTCAACCGGTCCCACAAAGGTAGAATGAATAAATTGGAATAAGATTAGAAAAGTAGTTCTCACTAAATGCTTTCAAATGTCACCAAAATGTCTTAATAAGGTACTATATCATACAGTTATGAATTTAATCATCAAAGTTGTGTATCATTTATCGAAAAGATAATTATGTTGAATTTACTAGAGAGAATTATGTAATTCCGAAACCTGTCAGTATCACATTAGTGCAATTAATCTACCTTTTTTTTAATTTTCAGATAGAATCGATTCTTTCAACAGAGTCATGTGATGCAAATATCATCCATGTTTCATTTACTGAACATAGTTTTCTTGACTTTACTAAAAACAACTATGTCATTCTAATAAAACAATTATAATAATTAAAGCAATGAAACTCTCTTAATTGTCAAAGAAGCAACTTCGTAATTCTTTCAACATAAAATAGTCATGTAATGCAAACAAGGCATATATATCTTTTATAAGACAATAAGAAGACATAAACACTAGCCCAGAGGAAAATAAATCAGATTTTAAAATATTTTCTATAGGCACGTTTATATATAAGAACCTAGAAAATCTTTCCAAATGCTCTGTAGAACCAACAATGTGCTACAGTTAATTTTATCAGTGTTACTTTGTGGAGTTTTGAAAAAATAATTCCAGTATAACGAGGCATTGGGGACTTTATTTACACATCCCAAATAAACAATGTTGCTCTTGATTCGTTTCATTTTGTAAACGTAACATTTACATGATTAATGCGCTGTTAATATGTATGTGTTCTAAATCAGGGCATAAAACTGGAAATTGAAATACTGATTCTTTAAATGTTTGTTGTAGAAATTGACATAGACTTTCTGTATCAAAGCAAAATTATTTAGTGATCTTTTATACAAAAATGAGAACAAGAATTTGCGACCCATGACAGTAAATTCGGGAGAAATATTATTGTCTGTTGCTGCCGTGACATAAATAAAAGATAAACCAGCCTCCTTCTGAAATGGTGGGAGGTCTTCATACTCTTCACCACATAATCAACAGTTTTTATTGCTTAATCTTCTGAGGGCGTGCTGCTCGGTCGATAGGAAGCCCACCAAAGTCGAATGTGAAGCGTGAAAAATCATCTTTGACCCTCTGGAGTCTGAGATCATAATGACTTGAACCCGAGCCCTAACCTGGATTTATTCTCAGTGTGTTAGAACTGTATGTTAACCCTCTGGACTCTGAGGTCAGGCTAAGTGTAGAGTTAAGGTTAAACGTAAACCTTTATACATCACATTAAATAATATTCAACTTGGAAATGTTTGGTGTTAATTTTACAGCACAAAATCACCTCTCTGACCTTTCAGTTATTTCTTACTTTAAAACCCTGTGTAGGTTGACTGAACTCAAAAACATGTCGGGTCAGGGTCAAACACTGGTGTGATCTTTGGTTCCAAGTCACACACTGTAAAATCTATTTACTTTAAAAAGAAATCTTGACTTAACTTAGTAGTAAGTTTAGTTTACTAAATATTGAGTAGTATTAACTTAATTTTGTGACGTTGATTCAACTGAAAAATTGAAGTGGGGTTAACTTGATCTTTCTAAGTGTTTCAAACTTATTAAACAGACTTAATCTGCTCAAGGATCAACTATGACATGAAGACCACCGGGATTGAACCACTGATCTCCTGGTGCTGAAGAAAGAGCTGAGTTATGAGGCAAAGCTCTCAATTTACTGGTCCATCTACGCTCCAACCCTCACCTGTGGTCATGAGCTCTGGGTAGGGAAAGAAAGAATGAGATTGAGGATACAGGCGGCAGAAATGAGCTTCCCTCGTTGGGTGTCTGGGCTCCACCTTGGTGATAAATGAAGCTCCGACATCTGGAGGATGCTCGGAGTTGAGCTGCTGCTCCTTATCGTCGAAAGTAGCCAGTTGAGGTGATTCGAGCATCTGGTTAGGATGCCTACAGGACGCCTCCCTCTGGAGGTTTTTCAGGCATGTCTAGCTGGGAGGTGGACCCAGAACTCTCTGGAGATAGTATATATCTCATCTGGGCTGGGAAGTCTTCGGGATCCCCCAGTGTGAGCTGGAAAGTGTTGCTGAGGAGAGGGATGTCTTGAATGCCCTTCTTAGCCTGTTGCCACCGTGGCCCGACACCGAATAAGAGGGAGCAAATGGATAGACGGAAGGAATAAAATATCCACATTATAGAATAAACATTTAGATATAAACACGGAGATTATTCGCTATCATCTGACTTATCTTCTCAAATGGAGGTTTAATACCTCTCTCCAGCAAAACCGTTACATACTCACATAAAAGAAGTTGAATCAACAGGATAATGAGAAATAAGTAAAATACACTTATAGTATTTATTTTAGGAGTACATTATTTATTGTGGTTACGAAGGATTATGGTTGGGGGTCATTCCAGCAAGACGTAGACCCCAGAGGGTTAGGATTTGACAATTTTAGCTTTACAAAAGTGTTAAATTCTATTGGCTCACCCTTAAAAATGAATAACTAAAGGCACGTTCTGGGTCTATAGGATTTAATTTCTGCACATTCTGAAGACTATGATAACAAAATCATTAAAAAAACAACTGCCCTACTCTTGATAATGTGTGTATTCTGTCCTTGGATCTGATCTCCTAATGATAGGAGGAGCTGCAATGTGTGTAGACGTGTGTGTGTGTGTGTGTGTGTGTGTGTGTGTGTGTGTGTGTGTGTGTGTGTGTGTGTGTGTGTGTGTGTGTGCGTGTGTAATCTGTTCTGAGAACTCAACACCCCTTATCTCTGAAATAACACAAATCAATTGGAAATCAGATCCTCACATTTGCAAATGTGCAATCCTTATCAGAGAAACATCAGCTTTCTCTCTCTCTCTCTCTCTCTCTCTTTTTCCCTCTCTCTCTCGCTTACTTGTTCTTTATTAATTAAACAACAAATACGTACACAAACGTACATGCCTACTGGTACTTACATACACACATTAAAAACACACTGCAGAGAATGGGAGAAAAAAAAAGGTGCCGTGCTCACAAATCAAAAAAGTCCTATTCTGTTATTGTCATCAGTGCTATTATTTTCATTACTTTAACTATTATCACTATTACTGTACTTCCTCATCATATACATCCTATCTCACGCATCATTAGTTTTCTCTCTGTGGCCCCTGGGGGCTGCGTCATCGTTTGCTGATGTACCAACACTCCTGCTGCCGTCTGCATAGTGACGCCTGTCGATGGCCAAACACATGTTTTTTTCTCAACCCCTTATTCTGGGATGGTGGCTGTGCCAGGTTCACCGTGGCAACCATGGGATGGTGCTTTAGAAGCCATTATAGCGGTCCTCTGATGACACTCAAATAGCTATCATTACACCTCCTCCAAGGAGACTCGGAGGGAGAGGGAGACGGAGGACAAGGAGAAGGAGGGAGGGAGGTGAGAATGGGAAGGGAGAGATGAGGCAGAGAAGGAAGGCTGGATGGATGGATGCATGGATGGGAGGAGGCGAGGGTGAATGGAAAGGAGGTTGTGGAGGAGCTGAAACAAGGAGAGGGATGTTAAAGATGAGAGAAGAAGGGGAAATGTGAAGGGTGAACGGTGGGAGATGGGTTAAGGGTGCAAGGAGGCAGAGGGAGAACTGGCAAATTACACCGTCAGACAGGGATGGGAAACCAAGTTAAGGATATACAGCGTGCACGGAAGAAGGAATGAGAGGGAAGGGAGTGACAGAGGGAGAGAAGAACGAGGAATTCAAAATGAACAGCCTCCAGCTTTTTTCTACCCTATTAAGTTCTATTCTGCCATTACTTGAGACTGCAGGGTGCTGCCTCAAACCCCACAGTGTCTTCCTGCTCTTACTGACAACCCTCCCACGCACACACAAATGTGTGCACTCCCACTTCCATACGTTCTCTCAATTTCCTCCCTATGGTCATCCTCCTTCCTCTTTGTCCTTCGGTTCAATTCTAGAGGTTTTGCACTGAGAGAAAGAGATATCAGTTGGATCAATCTCTCAGGCTGTTGTCCACTGTTGTGGTTGGAAGAACAAGAGGTTTTCCCTCATTCACATCTTTGTCTCTTTCCCTCCTCTCTTCCCTGGTTTTAATGCTCCAGTGAAAATCAAAATGTGTCAAGACCCTAATTTGTGCTTTGGACAGTGTGAATATGCCGTACATTAACACGGCAGCCTTTTCAACGCAATCCATTATGACTAAGAGCTGGGGTATGCTTCAAGATAAGATCAATCATCAAAGACACGGGGAAAGAAATGTTTTTATGATGTATCCTGGCTACTTTTAGACAACTTGGAAATGTTAAATCACTCACATGAGGGATATAAAACAATCAAAAAACTGTTTAAAATAATAAATAAATCCTCAGACTGATACCGGGCAATAATTAAACTCCTTCTTTTGCATTTAAATTTGGAGCCATATCCTAAATAATCATGCACAACTTTTGCAAAGACACGTGCAAAACATAATTGTCTGTTAGTCATATTTTCTTGCAGCCACATACTTTTGTGCTCATTGAATGAAGCTTACAACGGGCGAAAAGAAGCAATGAAAATCTTGATGAACCAAATGTTTCTATCATTTCCTTAGTTTGCCTCTCCTTCGACTATCTCTTTTTTCTTTTTTCTACTTTTTATGCATGCAGAAAGAATCCCCACCCCCATGCACGCCTGGCACGCCTGCAATTCCAAACTCTACCACTAAGAGGCAGCGTCAGCCTTCTGCTTCGGCTCCCGCACGAGCGCCCTGCCTATACGTGTGTTTTTTGGAGGTTAAAAAAGGAGCGAGAGAGAAGATTGATGCCTGATAACCTCGCGCTGGTGCCTGCGTGACTGCACGGCGTAAGAAAGAAGGAGTTGGGTGTTATTTAAAATGGCTGCTTCTAATGCTTTTAAGGTGACTTCGAGGAAACTGAAAGGCGTCCACAACAAGTGAAGTGTCATCAACTGTAAAACGTTAGTGCAATCAAATGGAGATGGGTGGGAGGTTTTATTTTCTTCTCTCACTTCAATTATTTCCAGTCACCTTACCTGAGTCGGTTTATCTGCAGCTTTTACATGGCATAACAGGAGCGGGTTTGCCCCATAGTTTTAGATCCTGCGAGTGTGAATGTGGGTTATACCTCACTGCTAAACATGCTTTTCTCATGTGCTTTTAATCTCATTTGGTTTTCTTGCATGCTGATTTGATTATGATCGGAGAAACACGCACGCTGGCAGCGCGTGTGTATATTACCCCTCGCACTTCTTTTAACGCGCCTTTGAAACGTGTCTGGATTAACTTATATATCGTGTTTCTAAAAACAAACCGCCTCTGAATCATTCATTAATTCACATTTTTGGCTATTACAGTGCGGGTTTGTGTTTTATGAGCAGAGCGGCTTCTTATTGAGTGGTAGGAAAGAGTTAATAACAATGGGCTAAACGTGATGAGTGAGCGGAGTCTCTGAAACACAGAGAGCCAATCAGCGTTGAGATTCACACCCTTCGGCGCCTTGATTGGCTGGAAACTGGTCATCATCGTGTGGAACTCAGAGCCCACGTGGGGGCACGGATCTTCATTCGATCTCCTATTTGCAGAGGGTCCAAACTGAAGACCCGCCCGCGGCTGGTCTCACTGTGTTATTGGACAAGCCGCCCCCGCCCCCGTCTTGTTTTTCACTCCGAAGGGAAAGGAAATATCCCTCGCGAGCTCCATGAGCAAGCGAAGACAGCCTCGCTGCCTTCGCTGGAGGCGCGCGAACTCAGCTGACACTTCGAACTAGTACTCTAAATTACGAAAAAACAAAAATACGAGGTTAGTAAATATCATATTTAACTCTGTGTCGGCGTATCTGGGCCAAGAGCTTTCATTAATTTAGTTCAGTCGTCATCTTTCCTCTGACGTTCCACAGTCCGTCTCTCTTCCTTCATTTTCTCTTTATTAAGCTGCCAGCCGCGTCGCGCCGCGCTGGACACCCAACATAATAGACACATGCAATACATTTATTATATTATAATGAAGGATTTACCGAAAGGCTAGAGGAATGAAACAAATAGATAATACATAAAGCGTTAAAAAGATTAATCTCTACTTTGACAATGACAGAAGCGCATTACATTTCCTTAAAGACTTTTTCTCTCTCTTTTTGTGAATTCATCTGATATATTAGATAATAAGATAGATAGATAATTATGTCATTGTTTCTGAAAAATTGAATATACATACTAGTATATATTACATATTAGTTAGATAATTATGTTGTTTATGCTGAAGAACAGAGCATTGTTTTCAGATTCAAAAAAAATAAATTTCGTTTAATTCACTTTATTTTGGTCTTGGTTTGCGGCATTGATGTTCTTAAGTAAAGACATACTCGTGTAAATATACTGAGTGCTACTCACTATACCAAATATATGGTACTGTGAGTATTTTTTTAACTTTGCGTTTGTTCAGATGGAATGCCCAATTTGGAGCATCTGGACATTGAGGTATTTCTGCAGTGCCGATCTGACGTGTTGTGCTTCAAGGAAATAAGATGATGCATCTGAAATGTATGCAGGCTAAATGGTGACTCAACAGACAGTCGGCATAGACTGTTGAAAATAAAGATATCTATGCTCTGGTTTCTCCAACAGGACAACTTTCTCATTAATAAGAAAAAAGAGGACAGGAATTCTTTTACTCAAGTGAATGCAATACACCTCCATGCTGTAATGGAGATTAATCAGGCGGTATTCTATGTGTCTGAGGTAAAGTACTGTAATAACAGAGTTAAAAAACTTTTTTTAAAACATTTTTTATTCATTCGCTTAAGTAGGATTCAAAACAAATGCACATAATCATAATTTTATTTTACATTAAATGTAAATGTCATGTCAGGTTAGTTTACATGTCGCCAGGGAAACGTATTTCCCTTTTTAAAGAATCCGCATTCATTCTGCAACATTATGAAAATGATCCTTATGCAGACTGATCCACAAAAATGTTACGTTGTATATGTATATGCTGAAGCGTATATACACGCTGAAGCATAATAAAACAGGCCAGTATTAGGTGGTGCAACTTTTAAAAGCCAACACCACAAAGTAACACTATATGTCTGCATAGAAACATTTTCTAATACATGCTTTGGGCGTAGGTGTGGTGGGCTGTGTTTTCACAATGTTCACTAAAATGTTTTTTTTCTTTTACGAACACAGTGGTGTTTTCAAAAGATTACACACCGGTTTCAGAGGTTTGTGTTTTACACACTTGTTGCATGAAAATCGGATCAAACGGTTGCAATTTTAAGCAAAAAACACATGCCATGTGAACGGCTCCACATTGATCCTATTTCAGCAGCCATGTTCTCTGTCAGTGTTCCCACAAACTTATGTCAAAGTGGAACGTGTTCATTTAGGCACTATCGGGGCATATTTGCTCCATTCCTTTTTAAATTAAAATGTAGGGAGTGTATGAATACTCAGTAAAACATGCCAATCAAGAAACATAAAACTTATTGAATTACAAAGTGATTACAAAAAAATGCGGCATGTTCTCTCTTAACTGTTTAAAAAGTTTTGAGATCGGAGCCCTGTTGGTGTTTGCAACAGTCTGCACCGCCTCCTGAGAAAGATATTTTACTCTTAATCATGTCAGTTTCATCAGTTTTGTTTTTTTTGCTGCACAGATACCTATGGGGAAGATGAGAGCCGCTCAGACACTGAAGATGTGGTTAGCAGGAAAAAAAAGAGTATCTAAAAGTCTCTGTTAGCCCTGCAAACCTGCATGATCGCTCTGTGATGTCAGTATTATGAGCAATGAACACGGTTTAATGCAAAAAAAAAGAAAAAGAAAAGACAAACAGATAAATCTGCTTATACTCTTGGATTTCTTGAATTGCTCTGAACAGTCGTACAGGTTCTACGTGATGATTCTCTTGAAACTGTGACTTCAGCGCAGCGAGCGATACTCGCATGATCCTCACGGAGCGGCTATGGCGGGACTTCTACCTCCAGAACATCCCTTTTCC
Organism: Lophius americanus; assembly: GCA_037951165.1. NCBI lineage: Eukaryota > Metazoa > Chordata > Actinopteri > Lophiiformes > Lophiidae > Lophius > Lophius americanus. Next base: position 2,753,911 of record JBBDHG010000064.1, on the reverse strand, counting down.
TCCTTCTCCCTCCCTAATTGTTGAATAATTCTACTAGGATCAGCTCCAAAATCGCCCGTCCATTCAGTTCACCTCAGAATCGAGATCAGTCAGCTTTTCCTGCCTCGTCCTGTGCCGGAGCCATGCTGCGGATTTAGCTTGCTTCTGATCCAGCAGCAGCAGGCACGGCGTCCCTCGCTGTGCAACGGCTGCAGGAGGGGAGCTGGGCCAGCAGGGAAGGGGGATACCCCCTGTGTGCGCTCAGCAATTGTTGTCGTGGCAATGGTGGCCATAGTGGTGGTTGCCAGGGAGATGGCGGTTGCTTGTCTGACCCATCCCCTTCGTGCTGTCACTGGCATTATTGATGCACGCCGCTGCTCGGCATTGTGAGTGTGGGAGGGAGGGCGGAGAGGACAACGGTTAATGAGTTCAGGAGGAACAGGGACTCTCCCTGCTCTCCCTCTCCTTTCTCTCCCTCTCTCACGCTGTTTCCTCATCACCTCTCTCTCCCACCCCCCTTCCTCCCAACTCCCTCTCACTCCTTCATTTCTCATGGCTGTCTATCTTGTGCAAGTGTGCATTAAGAATGTGGGTCTCTCATGATCCATCATGGCAAAATGCACTTTCCCTTCACACAGAGATGTTTGTACAGCTATACTTGTGAGGTCATATGCATTCCCCAGGCCATTACCCTAACTTTAACCGCCACGGCTAAATGCCAAACCCTAACTCTTAGCCTAATCCTAACATAAAACGAATCCTAACCAATCTCTTAACGCCAGTCTGCTGAAGATCCGTCCAACCTACATGTCCTCACTTTGCAAAAACCTCCTCAATCCAAAGGTCCAAATCTCCAGTTGGTTCTCAAGGATATAGCGGTACAAGTGCAAACACAAACGCACGCACACGCACACAAACACACACATGCACACAGACAAACCTAAACGGCAGTGGACTCAGAAAAACATGTTCTCCCACACCTTTACTCGAACAGCGTAACTGACTCATTCACAACCACTCCTTTCCTGCTCACACTCACACAGATGCTGCCCTGCTGTTATGCCTGAAGCTAGGAGAGCCAGAAAGATTAATAATGACCCCTGCCTCCCCGAAGACAGACCCAAATATACACAGTTTGGAGAGGGAGAAACAGAGCGAAGGTAAGGAGAACGAAGGGAAGAAAAAGGGGATGCCAAATGGTGACTAAAAATACACAGTTTAGACACAAAGAGAGAGAAAACGTATACAATTTTGGAAAGTGACCGAGATGAGATAAGGAAGACTGAAAGAGAGGGGGGGCCAGTCATGGGAAAATTGAAGATATAATAGTTGTTGGCCAGCAAGAGAGAGAGATTATGTCAACGCTAAGTCTACTATATTTAAATTGTCTCTATGGTTTTATGGTGAAAGTGGATGCGAGAAAAAGACATCAATCTGGTCATGTAACGACCCACCAGATGATGAAATAGCATATCACAAATGGTTCTTTTAAGGTTACTGAGATATGATGGTTATAACTGTTGATTAAGGTTACGCAGCTGTAAAATAAAGGGGAGGGTTCCTCGAAAAGTCAATCCCTATAGAAGCCATATTTTAATGCTGAGCATCACAACAGAAATAATCAATCAATCAGACTTTATTTACAGTATATAGCCATTTTAATATAAATAAAATGTAACAGCAATACTTTACACAGTTGAAAAAAACGAAAAATAATAAACTTCCCCCGCAAATACACCCACGTACATACACACATACACGAACATACAAATACACACACACCCACACACACCTACACGAACATACAAATACACACACAGCAGTAAGCATGTTAATAGCATAGGGTAGAGGTGCAATCGATAAAAAAAACTCACGGTTCAGATGAGATCACATTGTTTGAGTTCATATTGGATAATTTTTTGGGAACCTTTTGGGAGGCGGCTGGATTTGTGCCTAATCCAGTGTGAATGACGCACCGGAATCAGCCTGAGTACGCTGGCCTGATTCTGGCCTGATTCTGGCTTTCCGAGCTGAAAAGGCATTGCCTGATATGAGCTACAACCCAACCCCCCCGTGACCCCCCCCCCATCCACAATCTCTACCAGAAGCGGCCATGGTCACATGTCTGACCGCGTGGCCTAATGGATAAGGCGTCTGACTTCGAATCAGAAGATTGAGGGTTCGAGTCCCTTCGTGGTCGTTTTTTAGGCGCCGCTGTACCTGCGTGGGTGAGCAGCCATCTCCTATTTGGAAGATCGGAAGGCAGCCGGTTCAAGTCCCGCCAGTGTTTACTTGTCGTAGGGTCAGAAGCAAGACCCTGAAACTCTAGCTCCCCGGACCTTTAAAGGTCAAATGCAGAGAAATAATTTCACTACGTTGTACTGTGCATGGCTGTATGTGATCAATAAAGGAATGATTATATCTAAATTTATAAATGATTTGTTAGTTTGTATACATTGCTGGGAAGTGTTAGATCTGTAAAACAAATGCATTTGAAAATAAATAAATAGTGGGGCTTCCCTATACCAATATTAGCTTATGCGTTAAACAGTACAGGCTCTTTAATGTTATATATCCAAAAATAATTATTTTTCAGTATAACAATGAAACAAAATACAAATACTATTAAAAGTGAAAACCCTCATTTTGTTATTATACACTTTACTGAATGTGTAAGACCATTTCACACTAACCATGTCACCAAGTCTCATCATATTTTGCAGATAAATAAGAAAACGAGGTTCTAATGTGAAACTGCAATCATTCTTTTTTAGTGAAGCTGAAACATTGAAATAAGTGGGAGTTTTTTTCACAAAGCAAATCCCCCCCAACCTCTGCAATACCACCAGCCTAGAACCATAGCACCAAATGTGTAACTATCGAACATTTAAAAATGACACTGAATATCAGTTACCGCGTCGCCTCTGAAGTATCTGCTGATCTGAGAGAACACAAGAAGACAATAATTGCACAGAGAGAAAAGGACGTATGTTAGGAGGGATTTACCAGTAGTAAAGATACGTTGAGGAATACAGAAACATAAAATAAACTGCCTCTACGGTGACCAGATCCCACCCCAATTCATAGACACCATACAGTAGAATATATAGACGAATTTACAGACGGACCACACTTTATAAGACTGTAAGAACATTTCATAAGACTGTCATAACAATGTTTTTCTGACCAGAAATCATCAAAATTGATATGGTGAAGGCTAATAACAGTAAAAAAAAAAGAAGCTTTTAGTTGCAGTTGACCTGAGAAACAATTTTTTTGTCTCAGTTTCTGGTTCTCTGTTTTTCAGCCGCTAAATTTGGACTGTTAACGGACACATTATACAAAAACACTTTGATATTTTAAGTGCAGGATGCATATGAGGATTTTTTTGGTAGAACACCTGACAATCAACCAAAAGGTAGTCAAAAATCATGAAAATATACTCACAGGGATGGATGTTGTGACGTTGACTGGATGAAATAACGGCGCTAACGGCGGTAGCTATCGAAGTTTCAGTATCCATGCGCCGTGTTTAAAAGGTAGCCTAATGTACAGTTTGTTCTCTGCAATCATGGGATCAATGAAGCACTTCGGGCTCTGTTTCAAGATTCTGTGTCGCGATGAAGAACTCAGCTCAAATTTTACTCAATTTTTAAATTTTTTTTATATTGTTAGTATTATTGTTAGTTCAAGAATGGATCTTTTTTCTCTCTTTTTTTAAATTTCCCCTTTTATACAAGCACTTGTAATTGACTAGATTAGGTATGATTAGAAGTGTACATTTCTTCTTATTTCTCATATTAACGCTTATTTTTTCAAATTTGGCTCCGTTCTCTTTACAAATTTCTAATAAAGTTTGTTCAAAAAAACTTTCCTAACTTAAAAAAAACTAAATTGAAGCTGCATTAGTCACGAATCCGATTGATAATGACTCTGGATTACTACTGTATTGGAGAAACGAGGGAGAGACGGAGGAGGGAGAAAGGAAAAGACGTTCACAAGAAACGTTCACCTTTTTGCCGTTTTAACATGCAGCACTTGCCTTCCTGAACATCTTTTATGAAGGGAATTATACTAACCCCCATTAAAGGGATGAGATCTTATTCGGAAGGGACTTCTCTTTTGGAACAGGGCTGTTAACATGCTATAGTAAGACGCACACACACACAGACACACACGCACACACACACACGCAGGCACGCACATACACACACACACACACACACACACACACACACACACACACAGACAAGAACTAACAGCACAGACTAATGTGTTTGGCTCAACTATTTCATTTATTACTGTCTGAGACCTTTTTTGATGAGGACATTCTTCAAGTTGCAAAGCATATACTCTCTCGCCCCCAGGCTGATAAAAGGACTGTGTGTGTGTGTGTGTGTGTGAGAGTGAGTGTCACTATGAAATGTACTCAATCTTACTGTTATTGTTACATTTATGGTCTAACTAAGTTGTCTGTTTTTTTCCCGTCTATTTTTCGGGAATCACGCTACCATCTCTGACGGTCCTTAATGCTCCCTCCACATCTGTCACTGACAGCCCAAACATCTCCATCAAACTTTGAAATATTGCTGAGGCTGCTGCCTCCATTAACAGTCCAAAAGTACTCCAGAATGGGCTAAGAGATGTAGGACAGATATGGAGAAGACAAAAACCAACAAGTGAAGACTACCGCATCATTCATCTTTGTTCTGATGTTCGCCTCTCTCTCTCTCTCTCTTTACCCCCAGTGTATGAAATGTGTTTACACTGTACTTGGATCAAGCACAGCACAAATTACATGCACATAGAAATAAAAACTCGAACCAGATGGCATTGCGACTGCTCTGAACAATGGTTGATGTTTGGGTTTGTTTTCACAGCCTTGACTCTGCCATTGCCTCAAGAATGGATTATTCTGGGTTTTTATTGTTTGCAGAGCATCGGTGGTTGGTCCACAGAGTGGTGGCACATGCCTTATCTGGAATCTGATTGGACGCTCCAGATGCTACCCCGGTATTATAAATTACGATTGGTCATTTCACCAGTCAGAGGCACCACTTGGAATCTAAATCTAGTCTAAATCTGAAATTCGTTGAAGGAACAGTTCACTCTTATGCCCCTTTCACACGGGACCACTATAACCTGGGGACCTGTGGTAATTTGTAATAATTGCTGGGGATGTCTCCGATTGTGCCATGCCTGTGATTTGTAAAGCAAAAATTACCCGCCATATGTCACCCAACACAGAGGTGAGGCGATAATTACAGTTATTATTATATTTGTGATTGGAGGACAGAATTCATATTCACTGTTTCCTCTGCTCACTTTTCTTTCTTCTCCCGATTGAATTACGACAGCTGCATTGGGTTGGGACTTGAACTTGAACCATCACAAATTACTTCAAGTCTTCTGTGCGCAAAAGTCATTTCCATCCCAAATTTCTTTTTTGCATCCAAAGGAAATAAATTCTACATGGCCTCCAGAATCTCCAGAGTGTCTACTGATGGGTATATTAGACAACATTTCCCCTCCACTCACGTTGCCTTTGTGACACCAAAGTCTGAACTGCACCTTCCTCCAGGTTTTTTTTTTTTTTAAAGACTTAACTGTCACCTCTGAGCCGCCCAGTCTTCTCAGTTTGGTGTAGTCTTCGGTTCTTATCTGCAAACCTCTACCATTTTCTTCCATTTTTCCTACACTAAGGCATCAAAGATGTCTGACTTCGACTTGGAATCTAGAATAAGTACCGTGCCTTTGAATATAAGCCAGACTTAGTAAGGTTTTAATTCAGCATCATAGCAGAACTTAGTCACATGAAAAACTGCAGGCAAAGAGGATGATGCAGTCGTAGACTCACTTGATGACAGTCCATCAGTATCCACAGATCCATATGAGAGGCAGGATGGGTCACCGCAATGGAAGGACTGAATGTTTGGTGGGTTGGCACTGGTTTGAGAGCAGAGATCTCATGCTGACTAGTGTTGATTGTTGACAAATCATTAACTTTGCCTTTGTCTTTAGTTTTGGTGTTAGAGATAAAGTTGAGGAGCTTCTTTTCAAAGAAGAAGTCCATGAATTGTGGTCTACAGCAAGCGAAGTCCACGGTACTTCTTGACTTCAACCAGAAGTCCATTAACAGACGTAGGGAACCGATGGACAATGTCAATTTATGGCGGGTGTCAACAGTATAGAAGATCTTGAGGATTAAAGGAGCCCCTTACTCTGCACAGACACACACACACACACACACACACACACACACACACACACACACACACACACACACACACACACACACACACACACACACCAAAAGATTATTCTGATCCTCAAATCTTTAAAATTTCAAATTAAAATGCTATGTTCAAACTAAACATTATAAAAAAACTAAATAGGAATATAATCATGAGAAAAAGTAGTTATTGCCTATATAAGGCAGCACATGGTACTGACCACCGTCATGTGACCAAATCCCCCTAATCACGCTTTGCATTCTTTCATATTCTATAACTGCTCACCCTGTTTAGGGTCATTTGGGATGTGGAAATGATCCCAACTGATGCGGGCAACAATTGTTTTGGATGATTTGAATGGATGGATTTTCAGACTAAGCACAGGAATTAAAAATAAAGAAATTTATTCTTGTTAATTATAAACTTTTTTCTATAACAAACATATTTTATTTTATTAAGATTATGTCAATCTACATGGAGGGCTTTGTCTGAATTGACCTGGAGTATGAGAGGAAACCAGTGTTGGTGTCCTTGAACAGGATAAAATTGACAAAGTGCATTATAAATTAAATGTATTATTATTATTATTAATCACAGCTAAATATATCGCTGCTGCTCAGCCACAGAGATAGAAAAAACATTTATTGAAACAGGAAAGCTGCTAAAATTTGTGTAAATACAGTTTCAAAATTGAGCATAGATTTAAATGAAACTCTCAACCCTCCTCTTCTTCCTCAGAGCCAACCAACACTGAACATTGTGAGAGTCACAAAGAGGCTGCCATTCTCAAACCTCCGATTACCAAGGCCAACACACAAAGACGCAGTTGGTGTAAGGAATGCAAAAACCCGGAGCCCTGAGCAATGGACATCGGAAGATGATCTAATGAGCTGTCTTCATGGTTTTCTTAACAGTGTCATAAGAGTCCACTGGGTGCAATGGTTCCTTTGTATGGCTTCATAACAGCCGAGGCCATTTTAGTGCATCATTTCCCTACTCTCTGAGATGATGATGTCTGTTTTCACACTGTGAGAGAAAATTGAAGAGGGGTTTTGTGAGCACCGGAATTAAGTCACACATATTCTTTTAGTTGAATGCCGTCCCTTCACTGCAGACATCCGGCTTTATTATCTGGACAAGAACTGTCATGCACTTTCCAAAAATCAAAACACACACTTTTGAGGCTTTGAATGACAGCCCACCAAGTAGGTTTAGGAGGAAAATGATACAAGCTGAAGACCCGGTACAGCCGAAAACCCGGTACGGCAGGAGAAGAACCACGTAGCTTCAGTCTCAGCCATTCTTAAAATAGATATTTTTAACAGCGTTTACTTGACTTCATACTCGAAATAGAGACAACAATTGAAGAGCGATGTAATACCTCCGGTTTCATATTTCTATCCTTGTTTCTAAAGATATCTTAAGTAAGTAAGAAAAAGTAAGTTAAGAAAATAAAGTCCTTTCAATGTCCATTGTTTCACTGGGTCAAACCAACTGCACTGTGACACATTTAAGAATATGCTTTGTTTGCATAAGAAATTCTTATTTTGCATGTTCCCTTCACCCAAATAGAAAATACGATAGAAAAGAATGAAAATATGAACTAAAACCAAAGTTATGAACGTATGAAATATATAAATATGTTCAAAAGAACAAAGTGTATCCACCGTCCGTGCAGTTTAGCAAGGCACGGTATATAAAATGTAGATACATTTCTTTGAATAAATTGAATTCAATATTCATATTTATACTTTTTTTAAGTGTATAATCAGCTGAAAATAACTATTTTTGTTATTTATGCTTGGAGAAAGTCCTTTCTATCTCCATGACGACCGGGTCCTCCTCCATGGGGCCGCTACCTTGCATTACCATGTTTGTGCTCTAGCCTGCATGGACAAGGCATACGCTGGCTGTTGATGGGGATCTTTTAAAGTTATTGCTGGATAACTGTTGGGGGATCATACTCATTATTTAGCACAAGAAAAAGTTGCAGTGCGTCAACTTTGCATGAGGAAGTAAACATGAAGAGCTGACTTGTGGAACCTTTCACAGGTAAATGGTATGTTCTGAGCAGTCAGACTGTGGGACTCATGTAGGCAGTTGACCACAGCCACTCAGTGAGGAGTGCCCGCCTGCATGTCACATTTATTGTGTTTGTTTCAGCAGGATTCAGGAGCCCTTGATAAAAATAAAAGGTTTGGACTACCACTTTAAAAGCGCCTTCATCCCCACCCAGCCTTCAGCGCTCCCTAGGATCGACTGATCAAGTGCTCACTGCGCCGTCTACCCTCCCTTCAAGCGAATACTCCAGATCCATGCATCCGCACGCAGTCTGCCGAGTTAATATCACTGGGTGAACCGGAGGAACCTCACCAGCTTAACACTCAATGGATTCATGAGATGTGTCTTCATGCTTACCTTCTTTTGAAGGGCTTTCACACTCTGTTGTTTTTCATCGTGTTTAATAACAGCTTTTGCACCAAGGAGGGACAGAGTCACCACAGCAACGTTACCACAAGGCTGGACGAATAATAAAATGTATATTCTTCCATCTAAACACTGACCTATAACTTCAGAAAATGGATAGCTTAATACAAATTCTTAATCTATCTATCGAAAGGATCTCATCACTTGACAAGACACACAATGACACCCTCATGACACTCGCATTCTTGTTTTGCAAGCTTGCACTAAAACAATTCAGTATAGTTTTTGTTAATATCTATAACATGAGCGTAATCCTTTTACATTTATTTCAACTAAAAACAATCATGAGCATGTAATGACGCACATTTGTCAAAGTCAACATAACCAAATTGGCACGTTCACTAAAATATGTTACACATTGTTCTGACACTGCACATTACTGTTTCAGCAATTACATCTCACTGGTCTGTCAGGAGCAAAGATTTTCACGTCGGGGCTCGTGACAGAGCTTCTGCCTGGGCATGCAAACAACGAGCAGTGTGAGACATTCTGAGAATATCTGCCACATGAGTGCAAACTAAATTTAATAAGTCGGCTAAGGCAGTGCCCTTTGTAGTTGAGTTCACATCATAATAACCTTTTCTTTCACAGCGATCTCATCGTTTTAAAGTCTCACATGTTTCGGTGTCAGGCATTGCACACATAAACACAAAAGAGTTTTTTTTTTTCACAATATCCACAAAGACCTTTTCTGACACTCATACGATCCACTAGAAGCGCCATTTTGTTTCATTCTGCACCTTCAGAGTTATTTTCAATAAAAGAAGTAAGGGAAGGGTGCAGCTAGGAACATATTGAGGATTGTTGGTTGACTAGAAGCTGAGCTGCTGTGTTAACATCATCCATTGTCACTTTGTCACTGTTCAGGTTTCTCTGTTATTAATCACCAGAAAAGTCGGGGATTTTATGGAATCGTCATCGCCGCATCTGCTGCAAATCCTTCGTGTAAACGCGATAACTCAAAAACGATATAATGGATCATTTCATCAAATATTACACCCACGTAGACCTGAGTTAGAGGAAGAACTGGAGTGATTTTGAAAAAACTTGGTTGTATATTTTCCGACACTAGGGAGAGCTTTATCTCCATAAATTTCCGGGCTATAATTCATCAACTAGTTGTCCAATTCAGACAAAATCTGGTGCATATGAATCGCCTCAAGAAGATCTATCATGTGACAATCAGATTTTACTCCAATAGTTCCGATTTTACTCACCAAGGGGAGCTTTGTACAGAAAAACAATTTTTTCCGACATCAACTCAACTGTTTTTATGGATATATTTCAAATTTTTATACCCAGGTACCCTTAGTGTGAGGAAGAACTGGAGTAATTTTGAGAAAGTACAGTTGTAAATTTTGACACTAGAGGGAACTTTATCTGAAAACTTTTTGAGCGATAATTTCTCAATCGTTTATATTATTATAAACGATTATATATATGAATCGACTCCAGTAGATTTATCTCGTATTCATGGTGTGTTTTGCTCCAGTAATTCATATTTTTACTCGTTAGGGGGAACTTTTCCTTAACAAAAAATACTGAGGACATAACATACTATTTAATTGAGGAGTTTAATCAGGGGAATCGCTTGTGCAACGCAGGGGGATTGGGGTCTTTTGGCGATATTCCCTTGATGTTGTGAATAACAGCGTAGGCAAAGGTTTTTCCAGGATGTGGCATTGTCCTTGTGGCAAACTAACACAAGGATTTCTTAGTTTTCTTTTCTTTTGTCTACGCTATGTTATTCTATCATAAATGTTTTCACTGGGACACATTTAGAAACATTAGGGGTTTTCATGGACAGCGTGTAAATTTCCCGTTCTTGTTTCTTGACTTCCTGTTTTTATGCGTACCGATCTTCTTTAATGCATCATTAAATTTCTTCATTTTTTTCCTTTTTGCATTTGTAAAAAAACTTTGTGTTACATTTTCTTTGTATGAAATGCAACAGGAATAGAGTCTGATTGATTGATTGATTGATTGATTTCTCTTGACCCCTTTTTTGGTAAGTATTGGGGCTGTGAAGGAAGCACCTATGAAGGCAAAGGCAACAGGAAGTGTATTTTGGTCTTCTTTCTTCTGCTGTTTCCTGTGGTGGGTACAGGTCATGACACACTACTAATGTTACAAAGCCCTGGTTCCAAGAATGTTTATTAAGCAATATAATAGTATATTATAAATGTTCATCACTGTGTTTTATTTTACACCAACTTGCAGTGTAAACTAAAAACCTGCAGGAAGCTGAGGCTTTAAAGGGTCATCACCAGAGATTCCCTGCTCCTCAAACAAAACTTCTATGTCAGGATGGTCCAGAGAAAAACATCCAAACCAGTCACATGACAATTTAACATTTGGTCTGGCATTTTAGACCATAAATATAATTTAGAAATGTTTCTAGATATCATATGACAAGTAAAGGTGTCCCTGGTGAAAAACACATTCCTGCTAGCATCAGGGTAGACCGACTTGTTAGGGGACATGATGTGTTGTTGTAGCAGATTGGAGAGGGGTCGAGGGTCAGGTGATATTTTTGACTTGTGTCCAAACCTGAGCTGCAAACCTGAACTCCACCCAGGTGACATCTGGTACAAGAACAGAATGCAATTAAATGGCAGCAGAGTAAACTCGCCCTTCTTGTCTTCGAATCCAATCAGTTATGAGGAAATGGGCAGCTGTGTCTTTATCTGGATGGGTTACAGAGTCCTCCTTCATCTGCTGTCAACATCAGAGTCTAGAGGAGACCCGGAAACACCAAGATGTTGGATGATATTCCTGACAGTGTATCAAAAATGGACGGTGGTCCCATCTCTGACATATGGCTGTGATAGAGAGAAATCCATGAACATAATCTTCAAAATAGCCTGAAGACCAAAGCCCGTCTAAATTCTCTCTAATGTATTTTTGTGTTTGATTTATGACAATAATAATAATGGTTGCTATGTTGAATGAATTGCTTTTGGCAATATGGGATTATCCCGTTAATTTTACAAAAAGGTTGCATTTTCACAGTAATATTCTGTTTTCCAAATATTCAAAACGTGCAAAATTAATTTATTTACTGGTTCTATATTTAACATAATCCACCGTATCTAAAGCAGTGATGTATTGTTTTGAATTTTGTTGTCTTTTGTTGTTGTCATGTGGAGTTACAGTACAAGTACAGCTCAGTCTTATTGGAATGCCTCCAGTTGTTTTCATAATCAGCCCTGGAGTAAGAGAAATTTAGTCCTGATAAAGAAGCTACCATATACAGGAAAAGAAAAGATCATCAAGGCTAAAATAATTATTTCTAAGGAGGTCGCCAATGTGCAAACTAATGTTCACTGTAAGCTTATCCAGTGGTCATCAGTTTGCTGCGTAAATGTGTGCAACTATACTTCTTTGTGGTTTGCTATCTTCAGCTGAGCTGCAAGAATCTCTCAACTTTTCTCTGCAGATAAAGCAACAGTTTGCTGTTATTGTTGTATCTCTTTTCCTACAGAAACTATACAGTATAGTACTGTATCACCACTCTTTACCTTATACTAAATCACAGTCAGTACTATATATATATATCTATATATGTCTATAAATCTATATCTATATATATGTATATGTATATCTATATATCTATATCTATATATATGTATATATGTATATATGTATACATATATATGTATATATGTATCGTATATACATATATATCATGTCTGTGTGAGTTTCTAATGGTCTCCTCTTTTCTGATTGAAGTCATTTGCCTATATAATATACATTGTTATACATTGTCTTACATTATATTTTGTTTTACACCTCAACTACATCTCTACCGTTAAATGGAAATTCTGATTTAACTCTTTTAGCCCATTTCAAGCAATGCTATTAATCTATGCATCGGATCTAAATTGAAGGCACAAATATCTCACAAATAATCTCACCTCTTCTGGCTCCTGTGATGAAGATGAAGAGCTTTGAGCTCCAGAGCTATTCTCCAGTGGGGGCTCCGTGTCCACAACACTGTAGACAACCCTGTAAACAACCACAAAAACAAGAAAATATTCATTTAACAAGCTAGTTTGTACGTAAAACCTTATACAATGTTAACCTGACGTGAAGTTGGGAGAAAGATGACAGTGATGATGGTGGTAATGTCAGCTAATTGACCATTAGCATTAGTTACTGTTAGCTAGCAGGCTACCTAAACAATAATAGCTACAAATTTCAATATGACGAAACATGGAAAATAAAAGCTAACCCTAGGCGCCAGCCTTTCATTGAGGACAAAGTTTAAAATGTTGAAATGTAGTTTTTGGTTCTGGTTTTGGTAATTTGTTGTTGATTTGTTCTCCATCCTTACCTCACTGCAGACACATTATACTGTATTTCCTTCAGACCTCTCTTTCTAACACGAGGAGATACTTGGTTTTCTCCTGGACGACCATCTATTCGTCAATTTCACATCCATGTTGAATCTCTTCATTATCATGTCACGTGTTGGTTTTATTCTTTAAGGTAAACGCATCACCCCCCTGCTCCAGTTTCTTAAACTCAGTGGTCACAAGATTTTGGATTGTTGTACGAGTCCCAACCCCAATCCCGGACATGTTCCTGTTTTAAGACCAGCAGCGCTTTCTTTCTACTTTGGCAGTAGATTACTGTGAAAAGAACCCTTTCCAAATTAGACGCAAGCTCTAACCAGCCTTAGAGCCGTCTCGGAGGAAAAGGGCGAGGACTTTTTTTCTATTGATGAGAAAAATTAGGCCATTTTCTGGCAAGCAGTACAATAACAGCAAACCTCAACCATGGGGAATAAAAGTATTTTCCTGTATGACTTCCTGCTCCACTGAGGTGCTACAACGGAGCTGTCAGCAGTGTAACACCTCAGCTGATGCATCACCAGCACCAACCATATATATATAATATCTACTCTGATACATTTTTCACCACATAAAATATTTTGGAGATACTACCAGTGGAGAAAATCCATGCTTTTAAAAAGCCACCATTCAAAAAACATACCAAAAAAAGGAGCGAGGCAGCTACGATGAAGTTGTGGGACATGGAGCGGGGGAGGGTGGTGATGGTCAAATTGTTTGACCATAGATTAATGCTCATGGCTTCAAACTTCACACCTCATCCACATGATGAAGTGTGGTGCTGGAACAGAAAGCAGAGGACTAATGTGAATGTTGGTGGCCCAGAGGTGATCAGGCTCTACAACAACAACCAGCTCTTCAGTTTGAATGGAACTGATATTCAATCCAAAAAGTGGGTCACGAGGATTGCAACCTTTGACTTTGCTGGGGACAACTTCTGGTCTCTGAGATGATGAGGATCCCAAGAAAACAGGTCTTGGATGTCTTTTGTTTAAAAAAAGAATGTGGTCCAATGTTTGTTACGGATGGACAAACCAGAAGTGGCAAAACACAAAAAAGTCCCAGCATGTCTCCTGAGCCAGTCCATCAGTACGCACGACAAGGTCAGGATATCTGACCTGTACCTGAAGTTCAACTGGACAGTATGGACCACATGGTGAACTATGACGCAAAGATAAAAGCCATCAGATGCGTGGATGATTGACAGGTAGGTCGGTTACAACATGAAGAGTACTGAAACTCATACTTGTTCTTACCAGTCTGTCTTCACAATTTTTTTGCGATCAGTGTGTGTGTATGTTTGTGTGTGTCCATAACAGTTGTGCCATTGCGTGTGTGTGAGTTCAGCGCTTCTCGCTAATGACAGAAGTAAGCAGACATCATCAACAAAGTACTGGTGCATGTAAACATTGTATGCTGAGGCAGCCTTCTCCCTCCCTCCTGCTTTCCTCCGTGCTTTTATCTCTCCCCTTATCTCCTGCCCTCTAAATCTATTCATACATAGCTCCTTGCCTCCTCTGTCTCTACTCGCCTCTATCTTTTTATCTGTCTCTTCCTCGGGCATTCAAATTATGCCCTGCTGCTCTTCTCTCCCCTCTCCATTCACGCTCTTTGTAAAATTCCCCCTCTTTTTTTCCCCCCATCTCCTCTTTTCAAACACCTCCACTTCCAGCGGTATTATTTATTTCTCCCCGCACCTCCATCTGTCTGACGGTCTGCCTGCCTTTTCAGCCCTTCATCCGACATCACTCTGTGGCTGATGTGTTGTGATGGAAGGAGTAAATAAACAGAGCCCAAGCCAGGAATCCTAAAAGATCCTGTCTTTGCATGAATGACGGTAATTCATCACAACCTTGTCTCTCCCCCTGCTTCTTCTCTTATACGAGAAGATTCATCTCTAATTGTTATAGTGAGCCAGGTGATCGTGGGTGGGAGCGGGTGAGGGCTGGTGGGAGAGAGAGAGAGAGAGAGAGAGAGAGAGAGAGAATTATTAAATATCAGCTGTGGGTGATGCCACCTGGGGCTGAGATGCCATCTTTGTTTAGGGCTTACTATTTGCTGCTGGTCAGATGGATGGGTTTGGGTTTGTTGGCAGGTATTCTCATTTTGACTGAACCTACTGGCAACTCATTTCCTCTAAGAGCGGAAGAAGAGATGTGTCTTGGACTCTGAGGGGAAAAAAATGCATTGTCCTGCTTTAAGACCAAAGTGGGTGAGATAGATGTGTTGAATAATTGCAAACAATAGGTGGTGAAAAATAGAGGAAATATTGTCATTGTAGAAAATCCCCTAGCACAGCCAGGCTTCCTTCTACCCCCCCCCCCCCAACCTCACCCTCTCTTACCAATTAGCTCTGAGGCCATAATGGATGTTGTTTGCCGTGTTTCCCTGTCAGCGGATTGAATTAGCGCCTCTGTGTGTGCGAACAAGTGTGCATGTGTGCGTGAGTGATCATCTTATCGGCTCTTAGTACAGTAATGAAACACAGTTATAAATGGCAGCAATCCTGTTAACAAAACAGCACCTGAGTGTAGCCCGCTAGATAAATCAGAACTGGGCCGTCACCACAATGACCCAGAGGCTGTTGCTAAGGCATGGAATCACCCGGAGACAATTGAATCATTTGCTCACTGTCTGATAAAGCGTATGTTCTTAACAGCCGGATCACTGCTATAAAAATATAACAACATTTGTTATCGCTGCTTGGCGCCTCACGCGGTTCAGGAGAAGTGTGGTTGAAATGCTGGTTTTGTCATCAGATCGATGTTACAGTAAAAAGAACGGCATGTTTCTTTTCCAACAGCAGATGATGCTTTAAACACAGCTTTACCTCCAGATCGTTGTGCCACGGTGATGGCGGTGGTTTGTCATGGATACACTCTCTTACACACACACACACACACACACACACATACATTAATTTGTCTTTGTGCCGCGGGAATATTAAGACA
Source organism: Lophius americanus (assembly GCA_037951165.1). Lineage (NCBI taxonomy): Eukaryota > Metazoa > Chordata > Actinopteri > Lophiiformes > Lophiidae > Lophius > Lophius americanus. The sequence goes on along the minus strand of JBBDHG010000064.1, from coordinate 2,737,906 downwards.
GTGTAAAACGCTGCGATACACTCCAGCGCTCACACGCTTAATTTTGTTAATGTTTGACTTCACATTATCTCTCAGCGCTGTCATTGTCTCATATTGTCGAGCCCAGTTTTCAATTACTGAATGCCTCGGTTCTGTAGGTCAAGAAGGCTTGATATACCTGTATCCATGTGCAGCACGAATTACTTTTTATGCTGCCTTCTTATCACTTCCTCACAGGGCTCTCTAGAATTATAGACACCCTTTAAAAACACACAAGATGTCTTTATTGTCTATACCCAAGAGCTGTAATTTAAATTACTCACACCAATCCAACATAAAACAAATCTTTTTCTCTTATTGACACACAGCATTTCATATTTAGTGCAGCCCCCTTTAGCCACAATGACAGTGATGAGGTCTGAGAACGCATGGAGAAGATCTGAGACCACTCCTCCAAACATGAACCTTTCCACCTCCTTCAGATTCTGCGGTCCAGACTCTCCTCTCCTCACAAGTGAGTGGGATGGCCAGGGCAGAATCTTTATTTTGTGATCTCTGAACCATTCTGGGTTTGTTCTGAGATGAGCTTCAGACCCTCGTCTTGCTGGAAGGTCCAACGACGGCCCACTTTAAGTTTCCTGACGAAGGCCTTTAGGTTTTCACCCAGTATCTGCTGGTGTTTACTAGAGTCCATGGTACCATGCTTTTTATCAGTCCTACAGCATCAGAGCTCTGCCATCAGACTTAGCAGTGGGTATGAGGTGCTGTTCCTAATTTCTTTCTCACTTGCTATGTAACAACCATCTTTAAAGTTTGCAGCCAAAAAGCTCTACTTTGGTCTCATCTGACCACTAGGACGTTCCATTCAAAGTCCTAGTGGTGTTTGGCGATCTGTAGGTTGTTTACTTTGGGTGTGAATAACAGCGGAGGCTTTTTTCTTGCATCTGATGGTGGTTAGGGAGACTTTCTGATACCAAGATTCAGCTCACCTCTACAATACTGTAGCTGTAATCCTATGAGAGTCTTTGGCCAATCAAGCCATCCTCCTCACAGTGCTTGGGGTCAGTTTGCAAACACATCCTCTTCCAGGCAGACTTTATCTCCAGTGTCTTTAAACTTCTTATTGCTTGATCTAACTGTTGGAACGTACATTTGAACTGTTGAGAGATTTTTCTTCATCCCTTGCCAGATTTGTGAAGATCTACATCTTTTCTTCGCACATAATTGCTGCGTTCTCTGGTCATTCCCATTGTGGAGAATGTCAAAGAAGATTAGGCCTGCGTCACCTCAAATTTATACCCCAGTAAAACAGGAAGCAGCATTCCTACTCAAAAAAGTGAAGCTAAAAATATAAAATAGGACAGGAAATATGCTTGAGTTACCTTTTAATCACAGGATTTCCTAGGAGGGGCAATAATTGTTGTACTTATTTAAAAGGTTAGACTTTTGTGAGTAATTTGACTTAAAGATCCCGGGTAATGACGATACTTTGCTGTAAGGCTGTTTGTTCGTGCAGATGCGTCTGGCTTTGTATATTTATATAGGCAGCTCAAGCTTTCAGGGGCTGGTACGACGACAAATTGAATCTCCTCCTCCCACTCATTTTGAAACCAGTCTGCAATAGTTTTGGCTGCAGTCACTGATCACACCACATCATCAGTTATTGTGAATGTGAGAAGGGAGAAATCTGCGAGTGTTTCGACACACGGCCACACTCACACTCACACTCACACTCACACTCACACTCACACTCACACTCACACTCACACTCTCACCATAGTGGCACATGAGTCAACTTTACAGCGGTAAAGAAAATAAAAAACACATAGCACACTCATTACGTGCTGAACAGAGCCCACTCAACCACATCGCAGGTGTGCGTGTGTGAGAGTATGTGCATATTAGGAATGTGTATGTGTTTGTGCGTACTACTGAGGTCAGACATCTTTCATTATAGGTACTGCTAGTTTATCGCGGGAATTTCTGTCACTTCCACAAACTTTGATGTGTAAATATTTGTAGTAAAGACTATGTATGAATGTAGATCAGATTATGGCTGGATATTCAAAGTTAACTCTTGCGTCGTGAAAAATTCAAGCTGTGTGAACCGCGTAGCCTTGAACACCCACTGAATATGCTGTGAACAGGTGAAAACCACATATTCAATGTTTATTCTGTGTTGTTATTTCTTTACTGTGGCATACGATCAACAGATGTTAACTAATGCAGTCAGGGAACTGGTAAATATATATATATATATATATATATATACGCTGTAACATACACAGAAATGAGGATCTTGCTCAAGCAGCCCGTATTATTAACATAGGGTTGTGGATTTTTGATTATTTTACTTGTTGTTTGATTTACAAAAAAATTAAACAATATTTATTTTGTAAGACCGTCATAGCTGCAACTTTTCCTCGCTTAACAAGTTGCCAAGGACGACACAAACACTTCACTCACGTGAAAACGTCCTATGGTGACCCTGACAGCCACTCACTCATGCAGACAAAACACAAATTAAGAAAACGTGTTCATCAAATTGGAAACACATTTGCGGCACTTAGAAAAAAAACAATAACCCCGCTGCAGATACAGTCCGAAAAACTGGAAGAGGCACAGATAGAAGTAGAGAGGCTAAAACCTTGGCACGTTTATTGCTCCAGGAACCCAAAAATAAAACCCTTTCCCTTATGCAGCCGCAGGAATGTCCAAAGTTTTATTTTTTAGTGGTCAACTTTAAACTCAAAAAGTGATACTTATTATTTAGCACAAGAAAAGAAAATCAATGAAGTGGCAAACCTCACCATCAAAGCAAACGGGAAGACTCATGAAACCGTTTACAAAAGTTAAAAGGAAAAGTTCATAAGAAGGGAAGGAGGCTGGCGGCTTTGGTTGTGAGTTATGTAACGCCCCTAACCTCATCACTCCTGTGCAGCCATTCATGGCCAGCCGAGTTGAATTCCCCCAGGTGAACTCGACAGACCTCACCAGTCTACCTCTCCCAGGGTTTAATGCTCTGGTGTTTTTATTGTGCTACACACTCGGATATTAAAGTAGAGGAATGGACCTTAAAAGGTCGCTCAGCTGCAACGGTACCCCAGCAGAGTAAAAGAACCTTACCTTTGATCATTTGTACATATATGTACTTTTTTTTACCGTACCTTTAAAGAACATTTCTGCATCCTGAAACTCAAAAAAAATGTTTTGTTTATTTTTTACCATACGCCACCATAGCGTCGATACCTAATGAGGTTCAGCTGGGCGGATATGACAACTTTACTTTACTGTTCTTTATCCAAACATATATATTTTATTTTTCAAAACTGTATTCAAAGACACTGTACATAAAATCTTGGAAATTCATGTTAAAATGAAGACAGCTGTGGTTGCCAGGATTTTGCTGTAAAAAATATGGTTACTGTAAATGACCACAAAACATATATAGTGTCAACCTGTTTACTGTTACATAATTAAGCACATAAAATGACAGTATATTACAATAATATTGCTAATTTTTATATTCCTATGCTCTTGTTAAATGGTTAAATTTGGTTATTTAATATTTTGTACCTTTAAAATTAGGCCAAATTAGTACTTTTCTGTATAGGAATGATACCGAGATTTCTCTGTGTAAATAATTGGTTATGCCCCTCCCTCCTCCTCCTTCTCCAGCGTCAGGTGAACTTATGTGTAATGCATCACATCTATATGCCATGAAATTTAACACACTGTACCTTTAATTGCGCAATTTCCTTATTTTTCTCATGTAATGAAGAGCATGAGGGAAACTGTGGTGATATTTGTGCTGAAGGTTGACAGGACTAGGGTAAAGGTGCACCAAAGAGTGCGACTAGCTCCTCTAAATGAACCTGCCTGTCTCAGGAGGAGGAGGGGAGGAGGAGAAGATCATCACCAGTCAGCCTGACGCTTCTGCTCTCCACTGATCTTTCAAAGTAAACAGCTGTGAGGAGAGTTGACATACCTTTAATCAGCAAAAGGCTTCTCCCTTCACAAACACGCTCTTATCTGTTACACAAATATCAGTTTGTCCGATGAACCTGTTCTGTATATTTTGCATATGGTGAACATTAGCTGATTTATTGCTTACTTTACTATCTGCATAACTGACGAAGCACTCCTCCTTCCTGTGTCGGGTGTGTTTATCTTTCCAGGATTATCGTCCCGGTGGCATTGTGAGCGCCTAAGTTTCTATTGTTGCCTCCGATAAGTAGAATAAGTAGGGCCCGGTCGTCGAGAGAGAGGAGTGGTAATCTCACCGCTCCGACTGATTTATGAAGCGCCGTCTTTGTCAGCGGCTGGGCCGACTGCCCAGAGCTTTTGTAGTCGTTTATGAGGTGTTCCTTATTAACACTTACAGCTTAGCTTAAAGAGGCATTTCAGCTAAAAATACACTCATCCTATTTCTACAAAAAATATATACATAATGTAACCACAGTGGTGACTAATTTGTAATAAAAGGACGAAAGTAAACCCTCAAACAAGGTGTTGACCATTCTGACCTCCATGTGATGTTGAGGTTGTGAGCGCTATACAGCCCAACGAAAAAGTATTGGACTCACTCCTGCCCTGCGATAAACTGGCTACTTGTCCAGTGTGTGCCCCGCCTCTCGCCTAATGTCAGCTGGGATATGCTACAGCCCCCCGGGACCCTGAACAGGATAAGCGAATGAATGAATGAATGAATGGATGGATGGACTCACTCCAGATTTATCTAATGCAGATCTTTCAGCAAAATTTAACTTATTATAAAGGCGACCCTGAGTAAACAAAATGAAAGCTTTAAATTTTTGTTTTATTTAAAACGGTAAAACCAGTGAATTTAAACTTTTACCCTCAGGGAGGCGCTAGAGGTTACTGATGGTAAACTGAAATATCTACAAGATAGAGTTTCTTCCAAACGCTATCAAAGCAATACATTAAGTTAGGGCACGATGGACCAGGATCGAGGATGGAGCTCTGACTTTGCTCAAACGATAGGTTGCATAGAGTTTCCATGCGTTGTAGTTTATTTAAATTTTTAGGTCAGGGAATTTCATTATCGGATTTCCTTTAGCTTTATTAAATAAAATTTAATGCATTTTGTGTTCACCGAGGTTTTTGTATGTAAAATCAAGTTTGAATCTCCAATATTGTTTAGTGTGAGATACACACAGAAATAGATGACACAAGGGGGAGGTCCGATTCTTTAATACAGCGCCGGACATCTTCTGCCGACTCAGTCTGATAAAGTTAGAGCTGGAGAGAAACAAATAATCAACAGATGCAAAAAAGGAGAAACCTTCAACCAGAAACTGAGGTGTTGTTCCAAGAGAATTTCGTCTAGTATTTATGTGAGTAGGAGTAGGCCAGCATTCAGAAAAATACATTATCATCCTTTAATAATATGCAAATGAAGCCACT